>OAMR01001133.1:124474-151905 GCA_900205405.1 Echinochloa crus-galli
AGAGCAACCATACAAGCACAAGATATATATAAGGATGTAAATACAATGCTTGTGATCAAGAAGTGCAAACCACCGAGAAGAGTAGACAAGTTGACACGGTGATTTTTATCCCGAGGTTCACTTGTTTGCCACCAAGCTAGTCCTCGTTGTGTCGACCAACACCTCGATGGTTCTTGGGCAAAGCTCTCAAGCCGCTGGCCACTCCGGGCACACCAAGACACCACTCGCAAGTGAGGTAACTCAATGACATGCTCCACTAGAGTTGCTCTTCGCGATCCCCGCAGGGTGAGCACAATCCCCCTCACAAATCCTTCTCCGGAGCACCGCACAATCTCCTCACGTGCTTCAACGAAGCCTCAATCCACCAAGCCGTCTAAGAGGTGGCAACCTCCAGCATGCTTCCCTTCTCCCTCCCCCGCGTCGCTGACAGGCGGGGCCCGCCTGTCAGGATCGTCGTCCCCAGCAATGCACTAGATTCGCACTCACTCGCAATGGATTCGCAATCTCGCATGGACAAGTGAGTTAGTGGACTCCCAAGGCAAGCACAACCATGGGAAACACATTCCCAAGGTGCTCAACCTTCTCCAAGGCCCGGGCACCCTTCTATTTATAGAGGGGAGGGGAAAACTAGCCGTTACACACTTTTCCCGAGCTCTAACGGCTACCTCGGACCGTCCGCGGTGCATTCCCGGACTGTCCGCCATTCAAAAAACTAGCCGTTGAGATCCAAACGGTCAAAAACTCGTCATTCGCGGACCGTCCGCAGTCACCCGTGGACCGTCCGACCCCCTAGATCTCGAACTCTGGTAAAACCGGACGAATTTATGGACTGTCCGTCCCATTTCCGTGGACCGTCCGACCTATCCGCGGACTGTCCACCATTGATCGCGGACGGTCCGCCGCTCTATTTTCAGCACAGCTGGCACTCGGTAAAATGCCCATAATTTTTAGCTCCGATGTCCAAATTAGGTGATCTTCGACTCTATGGAAAGCTTATTCAGAGGGCTATCCAACCCAACTGAATTCTTGATCCAAAACACTTTGGATCAAAGCAGAATTGCATACCAAGATCAGCACAACCCATGGCCATCAACCAATTTCATCAACCGCTTTGCAAATGTGCCAACTCCATAAGTGTACCATCTTATGTGTGAGTGAGTTAGCATTTTTACAAACATTTCTCAAAGGATTTTTCACTCTCTTCACCACGCCACTCGATCTTAGCAACATCGCAAAGTTAGATCTCTCGATATTTAGTACCAGCTGGTGTTTTGAGCTGGTACTAAATGGGTAGGCTAAGACTCCAGCCAATACTAAAATGCGACATTTAGTACCAGCTGGTGTATTGAGCCGGTACTAAAATGGCTTCAGGGCTTTCAAGTTTAGACCCAGTACTAAAGTGGAGCCATTTTAGTACCGAGTCTTTTTATATCCGGCACTAAAGTTTATGAGGGACGTGGTTATTGATTTTCTATGTTTTGTTATGTTTTTAATGTTTATTAAATATTTTTGTAGAATAAAAATGGACGGCTGTGATTCGTTTAGAGTCTTACCTCCTAGAAGGTAATTAATTAATTGGAGTACCTTAGCATAGCCCATAAGCAAATATTGAGAGGCTATACTGCCACTGAATGAATTGTTCAGGAGATTGTTGGTATTGAAATACAAGCTTTGCTTACTGCCACTAAACGAATTGTTCAGGAGATTGCTGGTATTGTCATACAAGCTTTGCTTACCCATGGGTTTGTGAATACTAGATGACAGCACCTAATCATACCAAATCACAGTAATGGCTTATCAAAATTTTAAATTAGGCCAACTATGATCAGTTCAGACTGAAATTGCAATTCATTGGCATAGTATTATCGATACTATAATAGTGGAGGCAATAGGTCGAATACCTGGTGGGCATCTCCATCCCGGCATTCAAGCCCAGTCCATTGTCAATCAAAATGGGTTAGTTTGGATTCCCAGCAATCAAAATAGGTTGGTTTGGATTCCCACAAGTTGTTCGTCGACTTTCATCATGAATTCCCTTACCTTGCGACTTTGTTCCTATTTTTGTTCCTCATCTTGTCCATGGTCTCAGAACCATGAGCATTTCTTATCTGTTTAAAATCAAATTAAACCCAAACACTGAGTTTGACTTCGTTCATATTGGGGAGGAACTCTAGCCCTGAAAAACCAATGGCGAATCTAGGGGGCTCGAGCCCCCCTCCCCCCTCCTCAATTTTTAGTCAAATTAGACAATTCCACAACCATGTATCACAAGGTAAATTAAATCTCTAGCTATTATAAGCCTATGTTGAGGGGTTTGCAACCTAGGATGACAAGCAACAATTCAAGTTCTAGGTAAATAACTTTCACAAAGTAAATTGCTGAAAATAAAGACAATGAACAAACCACAAGAAAGTGACACAAATTTATCCCGTGGTGTCGATGACTTGCCGGTCACCCCTAGTCCACGTTGAGATGGATTCAATGTTCAACCGTTTCTCTATCAAGACTCCGCTTGATCTTTAAGCCGGTTAGAACCAAAGAACCGCTCAAAATCTTGATTTCACTAGAGTTGCTCTTCACCACTCCGGTGAGGTGAGCACAAAGACCTCTCACACCAATCTTCCACGGCAACTTCACAATCTTCTTGAAGTGCTCGATGGAATCACGAGCTCCAAGCCGGCTAGGAGGCAGTAACCTCCAAGAGTAACAAATCAACCATGAGCTCAATGAAATCCTAGTGCCACAATGATCAAATCCTTGATGCAATGCACTAGAAGCTCTCAATCTCACAAAGAAATGCAACCTCAAAGCAAGTGAGTGAGAGAGGGGAGAACAAGGGCTCTAGAATGTGTATCAAGCTTTCCAAAGTGCCAAGAGACCCCCCATGCCCGCGGGGTGAGAGTATTTATAGCCCTCTTCTCAAAACTAGCCGTTATGTGCAAACTCAGTTAAAAAACGTGCATCACGGACCGTCCGCCCGACAGTCTCGGACCGTCCGCGTTCAAATTACAACGGCTATAACATGCTGTCAGTTGTGTCAGAGATGACCATTGGTGCCTGGCGGACCGTCCACCAGCCAGCCGTGGACCGTCCGCCACCACGACGGACCGTCCGCCAGAGCAAGCCGGACAGTCTTCCCCACGGGAACCCCGGGAAACGCCTCTGTTAGATTTAAATCGGACCGTCCGTCCACATGGCACAGACAGTCCGCCAAATGATGCTCAGCACACCAAGTCAGCGCACGTGGGCCCACAAGTCAACACCAACCGCGGACCGTCCGCGACGGAACCGCGGACCGTCCGCCGTCCGTTCGGACCAGTCCGATTGGATTTTCCACAGGATTTTCTTTTTCTTTTTAACCTGAATTTCACGGACTGTCTGCCGTACCCCCGCGGACAGTCCGCCAGCCACGACTTGGCTGGTTTTTCAGCAGATTTGCAATGTGCCCATATCCATGTTAGTCACCACAAATTCTAAATGCACTACATGAAATTCAAGGACCATTGTGGCACTAATATTTCACCGAACCAACGAAGTTGATCCCTCTTGATAGTACGGCTATCTAGCCTATCAACCCGGTCACATTTCATCCTCTAATCACCTCATGACCGGTCAAATTTAAAAGCCCTATCATATACCTTTGCCTTGAGCTTCCCATGATCCGTAGCACCCATGCTATCCATGATCCGTAACATTTGAAGCTCGTTGCAACTCTTGGGACTAACCTATCCTCATATTCTCAAATGAAATTGTTAGTCTACAAGTATTGTCATTAATTACCAAACTTAATTAGGGGCCTAGATGCCTTCACCGTCAGAATGCACCATGCCTCTCATCTTCTCCCTGGACTTGAGCACCTCATAAACTTCCTTTAAGGTGAGTTCATCACGGCTAAAAAGTATGGTGTCACGAAAATTAGAATACGAATTTGGCAACGAACATAACAGTAAGAGACCTAAGTCCTCATTATCATACTTCACCTCCATCGACACTAGGTCGGCAACCAGCTTCTTGAAGTCAGCTATGTGGCTCATCACTGAATCTTCCTCCTTCATCTTTACAGTGAACAAGTTCATCTTCATATGCATCTTACTGGTTAGATCCTTGGTCATACAGATCGATTCCAGTTTCAGCGATAGTTCTGTAGCAGTTTTCTGATTCAACACTTCCTGTAAAATATCATTATGAAGATGAAGTTGGATTAGGGTGAGCGCCTTCTGATCCTTGCACTTCTCCTCGGGACTCCACTCGTCTTGCCTCTTGCCGAAATTATCCAGCGCCTCATCGTAGTCATAAGTCTGCTCTAGAATTCCCCGCTTCTTGACTTGCCATAGCGAGAACCGCGTGTTGTAGTCTAGCAGTGGAAGATCAAACTTTATCGACGTCGTCATGAATCCTAATCTGTAACCAGGGCTAGAATACTTCTGATACCACTTGTTATAAGCGACGGCGAATAACGATGATGTAAAATGAAATTAAACACAGCGGAGCACAAGATTTAACATGGAAAACCCCTCCAAGACGAAGGGGAAAAACCACGGGCACCAGCAAGCAATAATCTCACTATATCTCAAGAGTTGGGTTACAACGCCTACGGCGCCTTACAAGAGAATCAGTCTCCACAAATCCCCCCGCACTCCCCCTTTCGCTCAAGCCAGACATTTATCGTAGATTTGAATTTGGAACGTATCCAACAACGTGGCATATATCAACAAGATTATTTTCAACAATACATTAAAAATGAAACCTCCAAGACCGAAAAACGATAGGCCAAATGAACCTTGCATATCAGATGCAGATTTTAGTGATCTCGCAGTACTTGACAATTCAACAGCATCGGTTGGAGCGATCTGGCACTAGTTGCTAGTACTGCTAGTTGTTATTTCCCCTGATTTTTTTGAGGATTTTATTTCCCCTGGTTTACTAGCAACTTGCACTACACAAGCTCTAATCAAGGCGATACGTCCGTTGGATAATGGGATCAGCATGCAACAAAAGTGCCCTTAGAGGAATCTATTTATTTATTCTCACCTAACGTGTAACTTGGCATTCAGCGCCGTTTGGCCAGACAAATATTTGTCTATTAGACAAGATATAAGAGCCAAGTTATATAATAGTAGTATATTACTTGTCTACGTATTATTATAAGGCCAGTCTCAGTGGGAGTTTCATTGAGATTTCATAGCATTAAATGTGATGATGTGGCATAGGAGAGAGAAGGAAGAGTTTCATGGTTTGTGATGAAACTCCTTTGGTACAGTTACCTAGTTTCTGAACTAGGTATTCGTGTAGTGAAATTTTGTATTGAGACTGGCCTAAGGTCATTATTGTACTTAGTTTTTTTTAGATAATGGAATTTAATCCAGTCTTGACCCAAAGGGCTACAACCACTTATTACAACGTTGCAGCACTTTCGTCTGCTCACTTACAAGGAAAAAATACACACCATACAGTTCGAAGATAATTAGCATTCAATCCTATTGCTAAATCTCCAGCCATGATGTGAGAAGAAGGGACTTGGCATGGTTCTCTTAGAACGTGCCGAGTCGTAGCGTGGCGCCCAGCCCCTGAGCATGTGAGGGACTTGGCATGGTTCTCTTTGAACGCACCGAGTCGTAGTGCGGCGCCCAGCCCCCGAGCATGCGAGGGACTTGGCCTGGTTCTCTTGGAACGCGCCGAGTCGTGGCGCGGCGTCCAGCCCCCGAGCATGCGAGGGACTTGGCCTGGTTCTCTTGGAACGCGCCGAGTCGTGGCGCGGCGTCCAGCCCCCGAGCATGCGAGGGACTTGGCCTGGTTCTCTTGGAACGCGCCGAGTCGTGGCGCGGCGTCCAGCCCCCGAGCATGCGAGGGACTTGGCCTGGTTCTCTTGGAACGCGCCGAGTCGTGGCGCGGCGTCCAGCCCCCGAGCATGCGAGGGACTTGGCCTGGTTCTCTTATTTGTTGCACAAGTGGAATTTTACATAATACTCCCCCTCGTCTATTGCCCCAATATGGAAAATATCTAAATCTATTCCAAGTAATATGCCTCCCGATCTACCTTTTGGTTCCTTACTGTGCCAAATGTAATTCTTTCCACCACAAATATTTCTCAGGAAAGGATCGGAAAAATTCCTCCGTCCTGATTCCAAAACGGCAATGAAGCTAAGACTCTGCTCCTTTGTTAGTTCAGACAAAAATCTATGTTTTTTCGGGTCTTTGAGCCCGTTACTGTTCCAAAAACACCCTTCATTTAGACTTCTTTTTAACTTTTTTATTCGGTGTGGATTTCTTTTTCCTGATCTTTCTGGATGTAGGTGTGTCCTGAGCCAAAGACCTGGTGGTATGATCCATTAGATCACCACTGGGATCCATCACCTCATCCATAATCTCTCCACACAAGTTATTTAAAATAAAACTATCAATCTCCTGCTCATCGTCTAGTTTTTTACTTTCTTTATCAAAAATTTCCTCTATTTTGTCCCTACCCGGTGGATCAAAAAGCCTATTCTCTTCTACTAATTTTAGTAATTGAGCTGACTGCATGGCCCTAAAATTATTCTCTCCCAAGGAAACGCCTATGCTATCTAAATTTGAAACTATAGACTCCTCAGAAAAATGTAAGAAAGAGAGGTTTTTGTTTTCACCTGAATCCGAAGCTGATGCCCCCGCCTTGCGTTTCATAGCCAGCTCCAAAGAATCCTCTCCCGTAGATGCAGCCCGGCGTTTACTACGCCGATGACTAGCCTCCAGTGTCTCCGGGATAGCAGCAAGTGCAGCTTCATCCTCCCCTAACCCCTGCCGGTCCAGCATATCGAACTCTTGCTGCTGCTGCCCTATCTGGTCCCCAACCAAGGCCAAACCTGCTGCTGTACCATTCTTGTTTTGCTCATCAGGAACCTCCTCTTCCTGCACTTCTTTTTGCTGTGAGGAACCAGACCCCGACGCCGGTTTTGTTGGTGGCGTTTGGTCCTGCTCCCCAGCAGATTTGTAACCGGGTCCTTTCCCATTATCCCTAGCCACATCATCGTCTTCTTTCCTCCCGTTGTCACCAACATCAGTATCAGTATCCATAGGAACAGGATTTTTCTCATTGACATTTGCTTCCACCCATAATTGTAAACCGCACAAAGCTTCCCCAATGACCACATCCACATGTTGTGGTATGATAGTAGGGTCTAGAACAGAAACCTTAACACGACATCTGTTGTATTTTCTAGTAAAAGCCATATCCACATCTCTGGTCACTCCCAAGATAGATCATCCATAATCTCTCCACACAAGTTATTTAAAATAAAACTATCAATCTCCTGCTCATCGTCTAGTTTTTTACTTTCTTTATCAAAAATTTCCTCTATTTTGTCCCTACCCGGTGGATCAAAAAGCCTATTCTCTTCTACTAATTTTAGTAATTGAGCTGACTGCATGGCCCTAAAATTATTCTCTCCCAAGGAAACGCCTATGCTATCTAAATTTGAAACTATAGACTCCTCAGAAAAATGTAAGAAAGAGAGGTTTTTGTTTTCACCTGAATCCGAAGCTGATGCCCCCGCCTTGCGTTTCATAGCCAGCTCCAAAGAATCCTCTCCCGTAGATGCAGCCCGGCGTTTACTACGCCGATGACTAGCCTCCAGTGTCTCCGGGATAGCAGCAAGTGCAGCTTCATCCTCCCCTAACCCCTGCCAGTCCAGCATATCGAACTCTTGCTGCTGCTGCCCTATCTGGTCCCCAACCAAGGCCAAACCTGCTGCTGTACCATTCTTGTTTTGCTCATCAGGAACCTCCTCTTCCTGCACTTCTTTTTGCTGTGAGGAACCAGACCCCGACGCCGGTTTTGTTGGTGGCGTTTGGTCCTGCTCCCCAGCAGATTTGTAACCGGGTCCTTTCCCATTATCCCTAGCCACATCATCGTCTTCTTTCCTCCCGTTGTCACCAACATCAGTATCAGTATCCATAGGAACAGGATTTTTCTCATTGACATTTGCTTCCACCCATAATTGTAAACCGCACAAAGCTTCCCCAATGACCACATCCACATGTTGTGGTATGATAGTAGGGTCTAGAACAGAAACCTTAACACGACATCTGTTGTATTTTCTAGTAAAAGCCATATCCACATCTCTGGTCACTCCCAAGATAGATCATCCATAATCTCTCCACACAAGTTATTTAAAATAAAACTATCAATCTCCTGCTCATCGTCTAGTTTTTTACTTTCTTTATCAAAAATTTCCTCTATTTTGTCCCTACCCGGTGGATCAAAAAGCCTATTCTCTTCTACTAATTTTAGTAATTGAGCTGACTGCATGGCCCTAAAATTATTCTCTCCCAAGGAAACGCCTATGCTATCTAAATTTGAAACTATAGACTCCTCAGAAAAATGTAAGAAAGAGAGGTTTTTGTTTTCACCTGAATCCGAAGCTGATGCCCCCGCCTTGCGTTTCATAGCCAGCTCCAAAGAATCCTCTCCCGTAGATGCAGCCCGGCGTTTACTACGCCGATGACTAGCCTCCAGTGTCTCCGGGATAGCAGCAAGTGCAGCTTCATCCTCCCCTAACCCCTGCCAGTCCAGCATATCGAACTCTTGCTGCTGCTGCCCTATCTGGTCCCCAACCAAGGCCAAACCTGCTGCTGTACCATTCTTGTTTTGCTCATCAGGAACCTCCTCTTCCTGCACTTCTTTTTGCTGTGAGGAACCAGACCCCGAAGGTGTGTCCTGAGCCAAAGACCTGGTGGTATGATCCATTAGATCACCACTGGGATCCATCACCTCATCCATAATCTCTCCACACAAGTTATTTAAAATAAAACTATCAATCTCCTGCTCATCGTCTAGTTTTTTACTTTCTTTATCAAAAATTTCCTCTATTTTGTCCCTACCCGGTGGATCAAAAAGCCTATTCTCTTCTACTAATTTTAGTAATTGAGCTGACTGCATGGCCCTAAAATTATTCTCTCCCAAGGAAACGCCTATGCTATCTAAATTTGAAACTATAGACTCCTCAGAAAAATGTAAGAAAGAGAGGTTTTTGTTTTCACCTGAATCCGAAGCTGATGCCCCCGCCTTGCGTTTCATAGCCAGCTCCAAAGAATCCTCTCCCGTAGATGCAGCCCGGCGTTTACTACGCCGATGACTAGCCTCCAGTGTCTCCGGGATAGCAGCAAGTGCAGCTTCATCCTCCCCTAACCCCTGCCGGTCCAGCATATCGAACTCTTGCTGCTGCTGCCCTATCTGGTCCCCAACCAAGGCCAAACCTGCTGCTGTACCATTCTTGTTTTGCTCATCAGGAACCTCCTCTTCCTGCACTTCTTTTTGCTGTGAGGAACCAGACCCCGACGCCGGTTTTGTTGGTGGCGTTTGGTCCTGCTCCCCAGCAGATTTGTAACCGGGTCCTTTCCCATTATCCCTAGCCACATCATCGTCTTCTTTCCTCCCGTTGTCACCAACATCAGTATCAGTATCCATAGGAACAGGATTTTTCTCATTGACATTTGCTTCCACCCATAATTGTAAACCGCACAAAGCTTCCCCAATGACCACATCCACATGTTGTGGTATGATAGTAGGGTCTAGAACAGAAACCTTAACACGACATCTGTTGTATTTTCTAGTAAAAGCCATATCCACATCTCTGGTCACTCCCAAGATAGAACCAACTGCCCAAAGCACCTCATATTCTCTCAAATCATCGGGTATTCCAGTGAATTGCACCCATATTTGTGGCAGCAAATACTTTATCTCACCCCCTCCTATCTCCTCAATTTTCAGGGTTATACGGGGAAACTTTGTGTGCAACATACCCCACTCTATCGTTCTCTGTAATTCAGCTCTGTTGGGAAACACCGTCCTGAAAGTATTTTCAGCAACCTCCTGGACCGCCCACTTCCACAGCCCTGGGATCAAACGTTCCAACTCAGATTGTACTTAGTTTAAACAGTATATCAATCGTCGCGTACAGCAATTGGCGTTAGCTTGTCTATAGCAGTGGCGTCTTAATTCTTTTATTTGTTCGATATGCAGGCTTACCATCCTCTTGCGCCTCCATTAACTCGCTGATAGTGGGCCTTAGGCTAAACGCAGCGGCATACACAACGCGAAACGGCAGTATGGCTTTTGCGAAAAAACGCCTGCAGCGGCATGCTCGAAACAATACGACACGCGAGCCGAGGCCGTGCCGAGCGCCTCGTCGATCCGCGGCCGCCGCGTTGCCCCAGCGCCCCGCCTCTGCTCCGCGCCGACGTCTTCTCGCCACGGCCGCTTCGCGCCGCTCCTTTCTGGCCGTCCACGGCGCCGTTGACCACGGCCTCCGCGACTCAGCCGCTGTCGCCGCGAGCAGTGCTCGCCTCGGCGGCGCCGGATCCACCGTCGTCGCAGAAGACGACGGCCGCTAAGTGGAGGGACAGAGGCCGCCCGCGGTGCCGCGCGTTGGAGGCCCGTCGCGAGGCCGCCGCTCACGCACGGGCTCTCCGCCGTTGGTGGCAGAGACGTTGACGCCGCCGCGGCGGAGACGACGAAGGAGGAAGAGAAGAGGCAGCCGAAGACGTTCCCGCCGCCGATACGGTCGATCGGGCGCGGCGACACGCCATCCCCGCTGACCACGTCGCCCGCCATGCCACCACACTGTCCGCGCCACCCGCTTGGCCTCCACGCCGCCGCCACGCCGTCCGCTGCTGCCCGCCGCGGGAGGGGGCGGCGCGGCGAAGCGCATGAAGGGGAGGCGGGCCGTGGCCGTCGCGCTGGGCTGCGTCGCCAACGTCGCCGCTCGGACCGCACACCGCCCGGCGAAGCAGGGGAGCCGCCGCGGAGAGGCGCGACCGACGAGAGTGGGTGAGCGACGGGGAGATGGAGAGAGAGAGAGTGAGTGAGGAGTGAGGTCGGTGAGAGAGAAAGGAATATATTAAATATGGTTGGTAGTTGATATAGAGTGAAGATAGAGTATGAACGAGTGCAGAGAAACTGAAATTGTATTATAAAATCTTGATGACCAGGACGGAATATTTTTTTTGGAGTATGTGTTTTGAGGACGACGAGTGCTGATAGCGCTAGGACGAATCCAACAGAGCGATCTGCTTTTCCATTCCAGAAAGCTTACCGCAGTCTTGTTGTGGGCCCCATAGGCACATCGGAAGCCGTGAAGCGCTGGACGGAAGCTGCGACAAGCTCACCTCTCTTTTGTATCCTCTCTCTCCTCCAGGTCATTTTGTGGGGTGACGTGTTGGGCGATACCCCGGTTGCTGTATTAGAGCAAGGCTAATAATACAGCCAAGCAGCAGGCTATATGTTGTTGCCACGTCACTTATAGCCAACTAAAAGCCCACTCATATAATAGGTTGGCTAAGAAACAAGCTCAACTATTAATACTTGGCCCACCATCTTCTCTCACAAAGTTTCTGTGAACCTGTGTCTCAGCTTGCTGTAAACTTACAGCACACTTCTTTCTCTCTTCTTCTCTCTCTTCTCCATGTAGGATTCAGCCTGCTTGTAGCCTGCTATTATACTTTCTCTTAGGCTGTTCACACTCACGTTACCCTATTTCCTTCCCCTAAAAAGAATATTCTATAGTTATCAAGATTCTTTACTCTATTCCAATCTGTATGTCTCTCATCTATCTCCTTTCCCTGTACCAACTACCACATATTTTATTATTTTTCCATCCCTCACTTTTTTTTCCGTCGGCTCTCTCTCTCCCGCTCCCTCTCCTCCCCTGCTCCCTCTCCCCATGCTCGGCAGCACCTCCCCGCTGGCCCGCCGCTCGCCCCATCCCCTCCCTCCCTCCCTCCCTCCGACGGCGCCCTCGCCCCTCCCGAGATCAGAAATGATCTTCCCACCATTGTGCGGTGGGGTCATTGGCTGCATGGCGTGCGTGGGGGACGCTGGGCGCGTGCTGTGCTCGCGAGTGAGCGCTGGAACGTTTTAGCTGCTGTTTTTCATTCGTGCGCATGCTGGACGTCGCCAGGGACCTTTTTTGTTCGTGTCCGTGCCAGTATACTAAGGTGCGTTGACGCGAGCTGGGCGCCATGCATGGCAAGCGGAGAGCCAGAGTCCAACGAGGCCACGGCGAGCGGAGAATCGGAGTCTGGCAAGGCCACGACGACCGGACAGAGTCGCAGTTGAGCGAGGGAGGCTAGGTATGCGGCATGTTAGCCGAACGGGAGGGGCCCCAGTTTATAAATATTTGAAGTCACAAAAAAGTTTCCTTCGTGGTGCATGTTAAGAGATGGCAGTAATATCCAATGTATCTGCCTAATTGAAAAGCTCATCTATTGCCCTGTTTCACTAACACAGTACTCCCTCTGTCGTTCTAGAGTTTTTAGGACATATTAAGACCAGCAAAAGACACATGTATCCCTTAGTTATCAGATGAAAAGTTGTATTGTCTTGTTGTTTTAATGACAATTATAAGTATCAATGAGCCAACTTGTGTTTATCTACAGTAACCCAAACTAACCACAGTAACTTCAAAAGTAATTAAAAACAATGGTTTAAGTATAAATTTTTGAGTATAAATTTTGAAGTATATATAGAATGTCGTATTACTGACGGAGGGGGTAGAAGATTATTTTATTACATGTACACAAGGGCCATAATGCATTACTAAATTACAATTTTGCTCCAGATATATATTTGAACAACACCAAATCCTAAAGTGATCCATATCCCTATGACAAACTACTAATAATTGCCATTTTGACGTGACAGCAACCAAAACTTTAGCATGTGGATTTGTTGACTAGTATGTCCAACGTGTGAACCATTTAGTCAAGTGTACTCTACGTACAACGCAACATGAGTGGCGCTGCAGAGGGGGTAGACGATTATTTTATACATGTACACAAGGACCATAATGCATCACTGTGCATTACTAAATTACAATTTTGCTCCAGATATTTGAACACCACCAAATCCTCAAGTGATCCATATCCCTATCACAAACTACTAATAATTGTCATTTTGGCGTGACAGCAACTAAAACTTTAGCATGTGGATTTGTTGACTATGTCCAACGTGTGAACCATTTAGTCAAGGGTACTCTACAACGCAATATGAGTGGCGCTGCAGCCTGCAGGGGTCCGAATGCTTATATATACGCACCGTTCGTTTATGCCAAGCTCAAATGAGCTTTGTCACATTATAGATACAAAGATGGAGGTGCAGGTGCCTGAAGCTCTTATTTGCGGTGTCTTTACTCTTGGTCTAGGATTATTGCTTCACTTCATCTACAGGTGGAGGAACCCTCCCTGCAGCGGGAGGCTTCCTCCTGGTTCTTTGGGCATACCTATTGTTGGTGAAACATTCCAGTTCTTCAAGTCAAGCCCTTCTTTGGATATTGCCGACTTTTACAAGCTGAGGCTGAAAAGGTGAAAGATTGATTCCAGCTAAGTCATTATTTTAATTTTTATTATTAATATCTGAGCTTCTTTGTATGTATATGATACAATACATAGTAGATGAGTAACTAAATAAGTTAATTATATTAGTATGGTAATGAGCGGAGTCCTCAAGTTGAATTCATTTTGTGAGAGATGTTTTCCAATGATTGGAGAGGTATCCACCGGTACCTAAAACTACATAGTGTAAATCAATGGTTGATCCTACTATTTTTGGTACATGATTCCATGATTTTGGTAGCTCTGGGTACATCTATTTAGGTAGGTACTCTCTTTGTTTCCACCATCCAATTTCTCGGAACAGATGGCACTAATTATTTCCAGTCATTTTAAAATTCCTATGCTCTAATCATGGAAGAGATGGAAGGTCTATTTTCTACTGGTGTTTGTACAATGCATTATCTCTTAAGCGTCTCTTAGCAAGTTGAAGTTCTCATTAATTTTGCATGGGCATACGAATGGATTAATTTTGCCAAGACCTAGTCGTACCCAAGCCATGCATCACTGCTGAAAAAAAAACAATCCAGACGTCTATAGTGTCACCCATTTTAAAGAAGCTAGAATTCACTAGACCAACTGCCCGTGAAAGGTGTTGACACAAAAACTCATTGCCATTCCCATTATATATTTTTAGTTCTTTTTCGGGAGGAACCATTATATATCTTTATGGTGATGTTGCCGAAATGTATCAGTAACTTACACAATTCTCGTCCCTACAATTATCATTCTTTCAATTGTTGTGTCCTGATCAACTAGTGCAAACAAGGAACAAACATATAAGACACTGACACATTAAGTGTTTGACTTATCTATTATTTTTCTATAATATAAAATCTGGTACTTATTTTAAAGAATATTACTCTGTGTATTTAGTTTATCATGCTATATTAATTACTAGAACCATATCATCTCTTTCAAAGGTATGGCCCTCTCTTCAAGACCAGCTTGATGGGGAAACATGTAATTGTCTCCATGGACATGGAGACCAACCGTTTTATATTCCGGCACGAAGACAAACTGTTCAAATCATGGTACCCTAGCACGATGAGAAGCATATTTGGCAAGAAAACCATGGCAGACATGGGTTCCATACACAAGTATGTGCGAAGCATTGGAGTTCCCACCTTTACTCCTCAAAACATGAAGGAATCGTTCATATTTGAAATGGAGAAAACTATCACAGAGTCCCTTAGAAGATGGGCCACTAATCCTAGTATTGAGGTGAAGCAGTCCCTAAAAAATGTAAGTTTCTTACTTACAACATGTTTCCTAATATCAATATGTGTGGCCGCTAGCCCATGCTAGCCAGGTAATCCCTCTCACTTGACAATCAAATATGCATCATCAACATTCAAAAGACACTATTGGGGAATAACACTATACACCAGTTTCACACCAGAACTGATTTTGGAAGCGGGTTGTGAAACACACCATCAATACATAATTCTCTTAAAATAGTAGGGGTGCATAGAGCATCACTACCGGCTGATGTCTATAGGACAATAGATTCTGTATGCGACAATAATATAAGGAATGACCATATCGCCTTAAGGGCTTCTACTCAGGCTCAGCCTCAACTTCGTGCTTAATGCTATACGCACAAGATACTTTGTGCACCAAACAGGCTTACTAAACGCCGTGCTCATTGCATTAAAGGATACAATCATATTAGGACTTGCAGCATATCTTCTGTACTTCCATAGTTTAATAACTAAATTGCAAATAACCTAATTGGCTTTGCACACTATTTCTAGAATCATGTTCCTTATCAGAGGTAACAATTTTTTGTGGTCCTGGAATTCTTGAATCATCATTAAACGAAAGTTAGCTCCTCCATCATGCACGTAAAGTGACCTTTTGTCCTGGTTAGGGCATGTACAATGCCGAGACGACCTCGTCTTTTTGCCGCAACCGATGCAAAATTTGCCATCGTATCCACGATTAAATGATGAGAGAGAGCAGGGTCGTCGTTTCGCGAGATGACGGCCGCGGCCCGTGCTCCGAGGACAAAGCGACGGGTCTGTGGGTGTTGTAGGGTCCATCTTCTCCCGACGACGATAAGCTTTCATCCCATGCGGCTGGGTGATTTTTGGCACCAGGAAACGGTGATGGAGGCAAATGCTTCCCTTGCAGTACCGGAGCAAACACGCCGGCACCGGCAAGCAGGATCCGGAAGGGTGTACCAGCATCTTCTAGTTCAGGCATCTGCTTCCGCATCCCACGACAACCTCAGCTGTATCAACACCCCCTCCTCCTATGATTTTTTTAATTTTAACTATTTTTAAAAAATAATTTAAAAAACTTGCCCCAAACTTTATTTACACCCGGTGACCCTTTTGGTCGCGCCAAAATGCCTGGCGCGACCAAACAAGGCTGCCGCGTCAAAGCATGTGGCACGACAAGCCTGCCACCATGGCACAGTGCGCCACGGCCCGCCAGCTTGGCACGGGCGCTGCCGCGTCACATGCTCCGGCGCGACAGGCTTGTCGCGCCAGGTGGGGTGGCGCGGCAGCTGCAACATCTAGGCCGCGGCGCAGCCTCCCCTCTCTCCCCTCACTTCTTCTTGGTCCAGCCCTCGCCCGCCCGCGAGCTCCTCCGCCGCCGGCCAGCGTTCCGCCCCCAGATCCCCCCACTGTTTGTTGGGGGGGAGGGGTGGGGCGAATCGATCCCCACGTCATCCCGAAGGTATTCCCCCACTTTTTTTCATGTTTCACCGTAGGATTTGGTAGATATTGCATAGTTTTGGTGGGTTAGGGTTAGGTTGGATTTCGAAATTTATATGAACTAGATGTTTGTTTTGATGGATCAGATGCTTCTTTGGTACGTAGTGAAGTCTCTGCCCGTGATTGTGACGTGTAGAATTAGTTGCATGTTTGGATTTTTGCATGTACCTATCAACTAATTCAAAAATAGAAGCATGCAACTGATTCTGGTACATTCAAAAATCGAAGCATGCAACTAATTCTACACGTCACAATCGCGGGCAGAGACTTCACTACATACAAAATAAGCATCCGATCCATGAAGGAAAAAAAATCTAGTTCATACAAATTTCAAAATCCAATCCTAACCCTAACCCACCAGGACTACTAGATATCTACCGAATCCTACGGTGAAACATGCAAAAAATTGGGGGAATACCTTCGGGACGTCGTGGAGATCGATTCCCCCCACTTTTCCCCCACCAAAACGGTGGATTTGGAGGGGATCTAGAGGAGGAACGGCGGCCGCCGGCGGAGCTCCTCCCGGGCGTGCGCGCGTCTGGAGGAAGAAGAAGTGAGGGGAGAGAGAGGGGAGGCCGCGGCGCGGCCCGTATGTTCTCACTGTCGCGCCACTCCGCCTGGCGCGATAAGCCTATTGTGCCGGCGCATGTGGCGCGGCAGCTCCCGTGCTAAGCTGGCACCCGTCTGCGCGTTGTGCCACGATGGCAGGCTTGCCGCGCCACATTCATTGGCGCGGCAGCCTTGTTTGGTCGCGCCATGAGTTTTGGCGCGTCGAGAAGGGTCACCGAGTGTAAATAAAGTTTGGGACGGTTTTTTAAAAAAAATATTCTTTAAGTATTGGTTAAAATTGAAAAAAAATCGTCCTTCCGGCCTCTCGCTTTCCGTCCCCGCCGCGGACCTCTCCTGCGCCAGGCTGAGGGCAGCATAACACCATGCCCTGCTGCTCTAGGCAGGGCACCGTTTTTCCCAACGCAAGCCCAGAGAGAGAGAGAGTGCGAGAGAGACATGGGACAGAGTGCGAGTACAAGACTACACGCAAGAGAACAGAGACAAAAGTAGAGAACGAGCTGAGAGCCAGACCTCGAGTAGAGAAAAGAGATAGGACCGTGTAGAAGAAAGAGATAAGGGGCATTCTGGTCTTTTCATCTAAATTTTCCTCTCTCTCCTTTTGTTTTTAATAACTCTAGCTTGAATCTGAGATTGTTTGATGTTTCAGACTCTGCAATATTTCCTTGTTCATTCTATTGAGGTTCTTTTTTTTTGACTGAACCGATAGCGAAGGCCCGTACCTCTTATATATATATATATATGAAAGGATTATATACAACTTATGTACATGTTACACGGCCTAAGGCCCAAATGAAAAAAAGAGATAGATAGTTACAGATTCCTACTCAGCCAGTCATCTAACACCTGAATCTTGGTCTTGCTCGGAGAGAGACCAAACACAATTGTTCTTTAAAAATTACCCTCCAGCTGGCAAAGGATTTCAAACCACCATCAAAGATTATATTATTTCGATGTGTCCATAAGGCCCAACAAGCTATGATCACTAGCTCCATGAAAATTGATGAAGCAAAGACTTGTCACACCTGAATAATCATGTCTAGCAGAGGCAAAGTAGTATCCCAGTGGATGCCAATGAAAATACAACAAGCCTGACTGAAAGAGCAGTAAAAAAACAGGTGCATGAGCAACTCTTCTGAATCTTCTATGTATTGCACACAAGAATAACGGTCAAGTCTCATATATTTTCTCCTCAAAATATTTCTGGTGTTGAGTCTGTCATATTCCTTGTATTTACTGATATAAATATATATTATATTTATATTTCTCTAAGTAATTCATGTGATTTATTTAAATATATGATGCATTCTTTTATGCAACCATCAAAATGGCTACAAAGATCAATTTCATACTTGATCACCATAAACTATGTATTCATAAATGAACTAAATAGTTTATATATAGTCAAATAGACAACCTACTGTATAAGTTGTCTATTTATTTGTCTATGTATGATGTGGTAAATCAAATAGACACCAAATGTCTAAATTGTTGTACATGCCCTTACCAACCCGTTTTAATCTGGGTTTTGGGAACCGGGACAAGCAACCTTAGTCCGGGCCTTTAGTCCCTGTTCATCTACCCGAGAATAAAAGCCTGCAGTGTTTAAAAAATATTGTGCCCATGGGATTCAAACCCATAGACTCTTGCCTTGCCCCTCTTATAGCCTTCTAACTACCCTACCTACACAACACATGTGACTTCATGTTGGATGTTTTCTCTTTATAGTAACCCGTGGAATACCTCTTAGTCTCGGGTGGTGGCTCAATCTGGAACTAAAGGGGTTTTAGTCCCGGTTGAAGCCACCAACCTGAACTAAAGAGTCTTCTACGGGTTACTATAAAGGGAAAACATCCCACTGGAAGTCATTGTATATTAGGCTGGGTCATTAGGAGACTATAAGCGAGGCAAGGCAAGAGGTTATGGGTTCGAATCTGCGGAGGGGACATGGCATTATCGTAGTATCGTCTGTTGTGGGGTGAGGCCATGTCAACCCTTAAAGAAGGGAGAACAAACTACTCTTACCCATTTGTGTTATGGTTTCCTAGTGTATGACCTATAGTCTCGCGCGTTGCTTCCTTACCATCCCACCTATATGCTTTATATGTGACTGAGTGGGATGTGCTTTTCTTTTGAAGTAACCTGTGGAGGTCCATTTAGTACCGGCTAGTAGCACTAGCCGGTACTAAATGTCACACTTTAGTATCGGCTAGTGTTACCAACGAGCACTAAAATGAACTAAATAGTTTATATATAGTCAATAGACAACTTACAACCTACTGATTAAGTTGTCTATTTATCTGTCTATGTATGATGTGGCAAATCAAATAGACACCAAATGTCTAAATTGTTGTACATGCCCTTACCAACCCGTTTTAATCTGGGGTTTGGAACCGGGACAAGCAACCTTAGTCCAGGCCTTTAGTCCCTGTTCATCTACCCGAGATTAAAATCCTGTGGTGTTTAAAAAATATTGTGCCCATGGGATTCAAACCCATAGCCTCTTGCCTTGCCCCGCTTATAGCCTTCTAACTACCCTACCTACACAACACATGTGACTTCATGTTGAATGTTTTCTCTCTATAGTAACCCGTGGAATACCTCTTAGTCTCGGGTGGTGTCTCAATCCGTCTCTCTATAGTAACCCGTGGAATACCTCTTAGTCTCGGGTGGTGGCTCAATCCGGAACTAAAGGGGTTTTAGTCCCGGTTGAAGCCACCAACCTGGACTAAAGAGTCTTCTATGGGTTACTATAAAGAGAAAACATCCCACTTGAAGTCATTGTATAGGTTGGGTCATTAGGAGACTATAAGCGAGGCAAGGCAAGAGGTTATGGGTTCGAATCTGCGGAGGGGACATGGCATTATCGTAGTATCGTCTGTTGTGGGGTGAGGCCATGTCAACCCTTAAAGAAGGGAGAACAAACTACTCTTACCCATTTGTGTTATGGTTTCCTAGTGTATGACCTATAGTCTCGCGCGTTGCTTCCTTACCATCCCACCTATATGCATCATATGTGACTGAGTGGGATGTGCTTTTCTTTTGAAGTAACCTGTGGAGGTCCATTTAGTACCGGCTAGTAGCACTAGACGGTACTAAATGTCACACTTTAGTATCGTCTAGTGTTACCAACGAGCACTAAAATGAACTAAATAGTTTATATGTAGTCAAATAGACAACCTACTGTATAAGTTGTCTATTTATCTGTCTATGTATGATGTGGCAAATCAAATAGACACCAAATGTCTAAATTGTTGTACATGCCCTTACCAACCCGTTTTAATCTGGGTTTTGGGAACCGGGACAAGCAACCTTAGTCCGGGCCTACCGTCCCTGTTCATCTACCCGAGATTAAAAGCCTGCAGTGTTTAAAAAATATTGTGCCCATGGGATTCAAACCCATAGCCTCTTGCCTTGCCCCGCTTATAGCCTTCTAACTACCCTACCTACACAACACATGTGACTTCATGTTGAATGTTTTCTCTCTATAGTAACCCGTGGAATACCTCTTAGTCTCGGGTGGTGGCTCAATCCGGACCTAAAGGGGTTTTAGTCCCGGTTGAAGCCACCAACCTGAACTAAAGAGATGTGTATAAGAGACAGCCCCAGAACAGACGATACTATGATAATGGTAACACTAGCCGATACTAAAGTGTGACATTTAGTACCGGCTAGTAGCACTAGCCGGTACTTAATGTCACACTTTAGTATCGGCTAGTGTTACCATTATCATAGTATCGTCAGTTGTGGGGTGAGGCCATGTCAACCCTTAAAGAAGGGAGAACAAACTACTCTTACCCATTTGTGTTATGGTTTCCTAGTGTATGATCTATAGTCTCGTGCGTTGCTTCCTTACCATCCCACCTATATGCATCATATGTGACGGAGTGGGATGTGCTTTTCTTTTGAAGTAACCTGTGGAGGTCCATTTAGTACCGGCTAGTAGCACTAGCCGGTACTTAATGTCACACTTTAGTATCGGCTAGTGTTACCATTATCATAGTATCGTCAGTTGTGGGGTGAGGCCATGTCAACCCTTAAAGAAGGGAGAACAAACTACTCTTACCCATTTGTGTTATGGTTTCCTAGTGTATGATCTATAGTCTCGTGCGTTGCTTCCTTACCATCCCACCTATATGCATCATATGTGACGGAGTGGGATGTGCTTTTCTTTTGAAGTAACCTGTGGAGGTCCATTTAGTACCGGCTAGTAGCACTAGCCGGTACTTAATGTCACACTTTAGTATCGGCTAGTGTTACCATTATCATAGTATCGTCAGTTGTGGGGTGAGGCCATGTCAACCCTTAAAGAAGGGAGAACAAACTACTCTTACCCATTTGTGTTATGGTTTCCTAGTGTATGATCTATAGTCTCGTGCGTTGCTTCCTTACCATCCCACCTATATGCATCATATGTGACGGAGTGGGATGTGCTTTTCTTTTGAAGTAACCTGTGGAGGTCCATTTAGTACCGGCTAGTAGCACTAGCCGGTACTTAATGTCACACTTTAGTATCGGCTAGTGTTACCATTATCATAGTATCGTCAGTTGTGGGGTGAGGCCATGTCAACCCTTAAAGAAGGGAGAACAAACTACTCTTACCCATTTGTGTTATGGTTTCCTAGTGTATGATCTATAGTCTCGTGCGTTGCTTCCTTACCATCCCACCTATATGCATCATATGTGACGGAGTGGGATGTGCTTTTCTTTTGAAGTAACCTGTGGAGGTCCATTTAGTACCGGCTAGTAGCACTAGCCGGTACTTAATGTCACACTTTAGTATCGGCTAGTGTTACCATTATCATAGTATCGTCAGTTGTGGGGTGAGGCCATGTCAACCCTTAAAGAAGGGAGAACAAACTACTCTTACCCATTTGTGTTATGGTTTCCCAGTGAATGACCTATAGTCTCGCGCGTTCACCAAATGTCTAAATTGTTGTACATGGCCTTACCAACCCGTTTTAATCTGGGTTTTGGGAACCGGAACAAGCAACCTTAGTCCGGGCCTTTAGTCCCTGTTCATCTACCCGAGATTAAAAGCTTGCAGTGTTTAAAAAATATTGTGCCCATGGGATTCAAACCCATAGCCTCTTGCCTTGCCCCGCTTATAGCCTTCTAACCACCCTACCTACACAACACATGTGACTTCATGTTGGATGTTTTCTCTTTATAGTAACCCGTGGAATACCTCTTAGTCTAGGGTGGTGGCTCAATCCGGAACTAAAGGGGTTTTAGTCCCGGTTGAAGCCACCAACCTGGACTAAAGAGCCTTCCACTACTACACATATCAACATCACAAACGGCCGATCACAAACTGTTTTGAAAAACTGTTTGTGATGAGGGGCATCACAAACGGTTTTACCAAAACCGTTTTACCAAAACCGTTTGTGATGAGGGATATCACAAACGGTTTTAGTAAAACCGTTTGTGATGTTGGGACATCACAAACGGTTTGTAGCAAAAACCGTTTGTGATGGGGGTCATCACAAACGGTTCATAATACGAACCCTTTGAGATGCCCCTTATCACAAACGGTTTTTCAAACCCTTTGTGATGATGTGTATGGTACACGTTAAAACCACATTTTGAACTAGTAAATCAATTCAAATCAAAAAGTGTTGAACTATAAAGTTGTATGCCTTACTAATATGTAGAAATTTTATTTTGGTCATTTATTCATTCGACAAATTCATATGAATATTGTTCATAAAATCCATCTCTCTCATAGAGTTTCTTAATACTACAAGAGAGACCTATAAGATTTGTGAACAATGTTACTCTCACTACATCGGATGAAGAAATGACATATACAAAAGTTGTAGATCTTCAGAAGTCATACAACTTTTTAGTTTATAACTTTTTAATTTAAATTTGTTTTACTAATGAAAAGTAAGTTTGTAGTTCTCAAAATTTGAAATTTGAGTTTTTTTCAAACGACCTCGGATGAAAAAATGGTCAACATAAAAGTTGTAGATCTCAACAAGTCATGAAACGTTGTAGTTGACAACTTTGTCATTTGAAGTCATCTAGTTAGCTAGATCTAAGTTTGAATGTTCTCAAATTTAAAATTCAAATTTTCTAAACAGCCTCGGATGAAAAAATGGTCAACATTAAAGTTGTAGATTTTGAAAAGTTAGGAAACTTTGTAGTGGCTTGGGTGGCTGGTGGCCTTTCCAAATGAAAATAAAATTTTTTCCCTATTGTTTTCGTATTTTTTGGGGTTTGTTTCGGATGCAGGACATCACAAAATGAACCGTTTGTGATGCCCCGAGCATCGCAAACATTATGTCACAAACGGTTTCCAAAACCGTTTGTGATGAGGGGTTTGGAACCGTTTGTGATGTTGATGGCTGGAGTAGTGTTCTACGGGTTACTATAAAGGGAAAACATCCCACTTGGAGTCATTGTATAGGCTGGGTCATTAGGAGACTATAAGCGAGGCAAGGCAAGAGGTTATGGGTTCGAATCTGTGGAGGGGACATGGCATTATCGTAGTATCGTCTGTTGTGGGGTGAGGCCATGTCAACCCTTAAAGAGGGGAGAACAAACTACTCTTACCCATTTGTGTTATGGTTTCCCAGTGAATGACCTATAGTCTCGCGCGTTGCTTACTTACCATCCCACCTATATGCATCATATGTGACGGAGTGGGATGTGCTTTTCTTTTGAAGTAACTTGTGGAGGTCCATTAGTACCGGCTAGTAGCACTAGCCGGTACTAAATGTCACACTTTAGTATCGGCTAGTGTTACCAACGGGTACTAAAATGCCTCCGGGGGCTCCGTGCCACTTTAGTTCCGAGTTTTTTCATGCCCTGTATTAAATGCAGTGGACGAATGTGTGTTTTTAGTAGTGCTAGTTTACTGGTATTGCAACAATTTTGTTTTTTGTAAAAAAGTGTATTAAAAAAATATTTGATGTTATTATGTGGTTAAGCTTCATTGCAGCGGTATTGCTCCAGTTTATGTTAATGTCATTTCTTATGTTTAATTGCCGCAGATGATGGCTGATCTTATAATCCAGAAACTTGTTGGCCTGGATCCCAAAAGCACAGGGTCAAAGGAGTTGAAAAAAAATATTGAATTATTCTTCAAAGGCGTGATATCCTTCCCGCTTCTGGTTCCGGGGACAAATTTCTATCAAGCCATGCAGGTGCGTGCATATGGTGTCACTGTAATTTAATTTATATCTAGGTTCATCGTAACTATTGTTACTACAAATAGTTTTGTATACATTGAACCCACATTTAGGCCCTGGCCCATTTCGGAGAAAGGGTTTCCGTAGGAACACGTAGAGGAAAACCTGACAAACGGAAGATACTATAGGCCGTGTTTTCTGGGTGGAAATATTTTTCCACCCCTTTCACCAATAATTAAAGATATTAAATAAAGTCAGTTTATAAAATTATCTTCACAACATTGAACTATTTCGCGAGACCTATATAATGAGGTCTTTGACTGTACGATTAGAGGATGGTCACTGTAGCATTACTGTAGCAAAACATGGATTAATTAGGCTCATTAGATTCATCGCGCAAAGTTAGACTCATCCCTACATGGGTTTTGCATATAGATTACATTTAGTACTCCATACATACAAGATTCCCTTTGAAAAAAAATTTCCTAGTTGGAAAGAAACACAGCCATAGATGAGCAGAACATCGTTTGGAGTCAAGGAAACGTACTTGTGAACCCTTACAAGGAAGAATGTGTAGGAACAACATGATATTGGTGACTAGGTCTAGCTTTCAGTTTCTTACGCAAGCCAGGCACCTCGAGAACGATGAGGAGACGTTGGCATGTACACAGCAACCGTCAGTTTCTTACGCAAGCAGGCCATGTTTGTTTGGTTTTGGAAAAAAAATTTCAAAGGGAATCTTACATGTATGGAGTATTAAATGAAGTCTATTTGCAAAACCTTTTTAAAGATGAGTGTAACTTTGTGTGACGAATCTAATAAGCCTAATTAGTCCATGATTTACTACAGTAATGCTACAATAACTGTCTTCTAATCGTGCGGTCAACGACCTCATTAGATAGGTACCGCGAATTAATCCGGAGTTGTGAATGTAGTTTTGTAAACTGACTTTATTTAATACCCTTAATTAGTGGTCAAATGGGGTGGAAAAATTTCCACCCCAAAGAAACACGTCCTAGAACGATGAGATGTTGGCATGTACACAACAATCGTATACCGGGTGTAAAAATGGGGTGCCATCGGGGACCCTTTAGCACCGGTTGGTAACACCAACACGAGCTAAAGGTGCTCCTCCCTTTAGCACCGGGTCGTAACACCACCTTTAGCACTGGGTGGTGTTACGACCCGGCGCTAAAGGCCCTTTAGTACTAATTGGTAAATACGACCCGGTGCTAAAGAGAGAGTCACATGCTACTTAAAAGGAGCGCATCTTCTATCATATCACATGCGCTGCGTAGGTGAGATGGTTAGGTGGGTACACGTGAGCCAAGAGATAGTTCGAATCTCCGCAGCGACGCGTTCAAGTCCCCACAACTATGCATATTTTCTCTATCAGTGGACACCTTTAGCATCGGTTATTTGATAAGGGGTTTTCCAACCGGTGCCAAAGCAACGTTCTCCGGTAGTGAATAGGTTGTGTTTCTTAATAATTCTATACCATAATAGCTAGTTATTAGATATATAAGACTACACATATGCTTGAGGTCATATCTATAAAACAATGTATCTTGACCAAGTAGCCACCATATATGTACTGACAAACCCGTGCTAGTAGAAGAACTCATATTCGTCCTAGTACGTTTAATACCAGACATAAAAGACCCGGTAATAGAGGTGATACATTTAATACCAGACATAAAAGTCCCGGTACTAGAGGTGGTACTAGAGAAACTCACATTCGTCCAACTACATTTAATATCGGATCTAAACATGGAAAGCCTCAGGAACCATTTTTGTACTGGTCAATAACACCAACCAGTACTAAAGTGTGACATTTATTATCGGATGGTGTCTTGACCCGGTACAAAATAGACCTCCATGGGTTAGTTCAAAAGGAAATCACTCCCACTTAGTTAACACAAAGCTCGAGGACATGGGTTCAAATCCTCTCTGCCACACATGTGTATTTAGGCATCGAAAAATCGCATGACTTGCGACTCCCGACAGGTTGTACACATTTTTCTTTTTTTTTTGGCGCAAACCAGCAAACCCCTCTCTTTGGTACTGATGAAGATTTTTCTAGTAGTGACGTATGTTCGCGAACTGATGACTTTGATATACTCCCTCCGTCCCACGATATAAGCATTCGTTGACTTTCAGACATAACGTTTGACCATCCATCTTATTCAAAAAAAATTATAAAAATATAAAACAAATAAGTCACACTTGAAGTATATCTAGTGATAAAACAAGTCATAACAAAATAAATAATATATTTATAAAATTTTTAAATAAGACGGATGGTCAAACGTGATACACGAAAATCGAAGAATGCTTATATTGTGGGACGGAGGGAGTAGCTATGCATTCCATCATTTCCTGAAAGCAGACCAGACATCCTGCCTGCCCCTAGCGAGGCGACGGAGAGCCTCTGTCGGGCGTAGGCGCGCGCGCGCACGGAACTCGTGGCCGGCAAGGCGGCAACGCCTACCTGCTCGCCACGCCGACTGCCCAGCGCATCGCCTTCGCGTTCGCGTGAGCACCAGGACGAAACTGTAGAGGCGGGCCAGGCCATCGGTCACTGGCATCGCCGGTTCGCTCGCGGTCGCAGCGGCGCCGATCAGCTAGGCACGCGGTCGTGGTCGGCGCACGCGGTGCACGCGCCGGATCGTCGCTAGCTCCCCCATCGAGATTGGCTGCGTGCCCATCACCGGGGTTGTTGGTGGCTCCCGGCGCGCCACATACATCGCCGCCGCGCTCCGGCGTCGCCTGCTCTGTGCCCGCACGTACTACTGTCCCACCACCTTTACTGTTACTCTGCAAAGTACAAGCTCCGCCGAGCACGGTCCAGCCCCTGATATGCGCCTATATACACGACATACAAACTCTGCTGCGGTCCAGCCCCGCTGCGCGCCCAAAATTTCCACCGTGAAGTAGGCGTGCCACCAGGAACCGGTGTAACCTGCAGCCAGTAGCAAAAAAGCTTGCATGGAGTGGAGCTCTGAGCTCTCAGCCTCTGACGCGGCGCATCGAGTAACTACTGTAGTTGCTCGCACTCGCAGCTATCCGTGATTGCAAGTTACAGGGATTGATGCTTCATCGGGGGGTTTTCAGGGTACAACCCGCGCTGACTTCCCCGGTCGATCAGATGAGTGTCGAATCCGTGTATAGTCGTTTTTGACATTGACACGGCCCGAAAATAATAATGCTTTTTTTATTTGTGATTCACTTGTCTATTTTGCAGTATATCTGCAACACTAATGATAACCTACATCGTAAGGGTTGCATTATTACTTTTATAAAGAGCTCTGAAAAAATAAGTTGTTAGCAAACATTTCTGATTAAAACAAATCGTACAAAAAAAGTTCAGCTTTTTTGTGGCCCAATCGGCTTGAAGTGATAATGAAAATGACACCTAAGCATCCTTACAAAGCGGAAAACGGCACCACATGAAAAAAAAATCTTGGGAATACTATACAAATTCAAATTAGAAAATAGATCCAAAATTGCATGAACAACTGGTCACGATGAAAAATCCTTCAATAGGAAATTGGCAAACCTGAGGTGCCATTTGATGGTTTCCGAATATTTCATTCCCAATATTTTTTCATTGTTATTAGGGGAGTTATTTCGTAGTTTC
>OAMR01001133.1:153850-178660 GCA_900205405.1 Echinochloa crus-galli
AATGATAAAACAAGTCATAGCAAAATAAATAATATATTTATAAAATTTTTAAATAAGACGGATGGTCAAACGTGATACACGAAAATCGAAGAATGCTTATATTATAGGACCGAGTGAGTATATCACTTCATTAACTCTGTCGTGAACTATGTACAACCTGCAGAAGGCATGCTCTGATCTTGTCCCTGCTTGCGTGCACATTTTCTAGGTGCTGCCATGCATCAGGCACACCCTCAGGTCGTCGAATCCTATTCGTGTTACCCCATCCGAACATCGTAGATTGTGTATGTCAGAATCTTTTTCCTGGGGAAAAAGAAGAGAAAGGGGTTACAGTTTCCTTTCTTACAAACAACTCTTTTTGTTTTCCCAAGAATGTATTTTGACACAACATCTCGTTCAGATTTCTACATTTTTCCTGTTTCTCTATTTTCGTTCCATATATAATTGAGAAATTTTAAAATAATTGGGATTAATTGGAGCCATCCGTTCCGAAAAATCGGACAGTGAAAACAGAGGGAGTACCGAGAGATATCTAAATAGAGGTACCCAAAGGTATCAAGAGGTACCAAATTTGTGGGACCATATACCAACAACAGTGGGATCAACCATTGACTTACACTTCCGATCATTGTAAAATACCTAGTGTAAGTCAATGGTTGATCCCATTATTTTTGGTACTTGGACCCATAAATTTGATACCTCTTGGTACTTACTTCTGGGTACCTCTGGGTAATCTTTTTGTTCCATGGCTCTAATTAATCTTAATTATTTTAAAATTCCTCTAATACAAAATGGGCAAATCTAAAAAGCATCTTTGTTCAACTTTTTAATTTGGACTGATGCATGCTTAGAAACTGTGAAGCCCACGTAACATGAGAAATCAAGTTTAGAGGTCTGACAAAATGGTGAGCCTCCAGAATACCATTAAGCCAGCCTTAGTTTATGGTTTTATGACACAGTTACAGAAACTGGGGTTTTATGGCACAGTTTATGGTTTCATGCCTCCAGAATATGCACAGTCATATGGATGCTTCTCTCTCATCCATGAAACTCTCTGCTTAAATGACCTTGTCAAATTCTCTATGAAACTGGCCTTAGTATATAGAAAGGTAGGCTGGCGCAGATTGTGAAGCTATGAACAAATTAAATCTTTCCATGATATTTACTTTGTTTGATATGTTCCAAATTCCACATCCACGACATAGGCCGGGCTTCTGCCGAAGCACAGCGGAGGCCCGTCGCCGGAGGCTTGGGCCGGAGACTTGATTCTCTTGTAAGCCGCCATAGGCGTTGTAACCCGACTCTTGAGATATAGTGAGATTGTGCTGGCTGGCGCCCGTGGTTTTTCCCCTTCGCATTGGAGGGGTTTCCACGTTAAATCTTGTGTCCCGTTGTGTTTGATTACTTCGTTATTCGCCGCGTTCATAACATACTTCAGATAACCTTAGCCAATAACAATCTTTCCATGATATTGTGAAGATTTGTTTCTAGTGTATGTATGTATTAACCATTTCCATTGACATTTGTACACATAGGGAAGGAAATACGCGCAAAAGATGCTAAAAGATTTGCTGAAGCAAAGGACCACTACACCACGGAAAAAGTCCGGCGACTTTTTGGACGTAGTTCTGGATGAATTACAGAGTGGAAGAGCATTAGCGGACGAGAATGGTCTGGTGGATCTTGTTGCTGGATTAATTTTCGCTGGCTTTGCATTAACACCAACAATACTCACTGAAGGCATGAAGTTGCTCACAGACAATCCAAATGTAGTGGAAGCACTATCGGTTAGTGTTTCTATCTGATAGCACTGCGCTTATTGTGGTACTTTTAGTACAATAATGGTGCACAAGCTCTAATATTTTAATTATTTAATTATCCAGTTTCAACTAGTATAAGAATTTCAACACAGAATCTGGGAGAATAGCTACGGACTTTTTAAATATCAACAAGAAATTATGCATGCCTTTTGCAGGAAGAGCATGATTCACTACTGAAAAATAGAGATGACACTCAATCTGCAATCACATGGGAGGAATTCAAGACTATGAAATTTACTGATCAGGTAATTTACTGCTAGAACAAATGTAT
Organism: Echinochloa crus-galli; assembly: GCA_900205405.1. Classification (NCBI taxonomy): domain Eukaryota; kingdom Viridiplantae; phylum Streptophyta; class Magnoliopsida; order Poales; family Poaceae; genus Echinochloa; species Echinochloa crus-galli. Next base: position 155,942 of record OAMR01001133.1, read on the forward strand.
CCGGTACGGTATGGATTTCAACCAGCATTATTTTCATGGAATTATCAAATGGTGACGTGTTCATTTTAATCTTTTTATAAAACCTATAGCTACAGAGATATAAAAAACCTCTGCCCTTGTATTTTGTTCGAGGAAATGTGAATAAAACAATAAACAGACATATTAACGGTGGGGCAATACCCATAGTCCACCAGTATTAATTCTACATACATTGAAAGTTCCCCTCACCAGCCAGCCACTCAAATTAATCTCTTACATTCGGACTCCTCTCCTTAGCATTTTCTCACCTAAGATCAGTCTCAATTGAGATTTCATGGTATCAAATTCTATGTCGCATCGGCAACTTTGCTGACATGCACGGCTGAGTCGTCATTGTGAGGAGAGAAGCAAGCAGTTTCATGGGATGAGAGAAGAGTTTCTTCTATTCCCATGAAACCTTTCTGACTGGATACAGATTTGGTAATTGACTAATTGTGACATGAAACCATGCACTAAAGCTAGCTTAGTTTTCATTATTATGAACTACCATCCTTTTAGGTGAAAAGGAGGGCCGAGCCAGCCACCAGGCCACCATACTCCAAAACAATGCGCCCCTGCTAAAGCAGGGGTCTGGATGGATTGCTTCCGACCACGGACACCCCACCAATTATTTGGTCGTTGGCCATCCATAGGTGGGCGTTTGGATTAAAGCTAAATATCGGCGTGCCCCTAAAGCCCGCACTCACATTTAGTTGTTTTCCGCGTCCGCCCGGGCGTAATCATGGGCGGAGAAATCTATCGCCAAAGAATTGGTGAGCCGCTCTTTGGCCCAGATTGGCAGGGCGTGCATGGGCAAAAACCAAATGTTCCCTAGGACAATAGTTCACAGGACCCCTGTTCGTAGCTAGCTTCCCATGACTTGTCTCTATGTAGGCCACGTACTTACACATGGCAACATTTAAAAAATAAATTTAGGGTGGGTATCACTAGGATATAATTATTAACTACTCTTTTTTTGCCAATTACATTTGGCTAGAGCTACATTTACATGTTCCATACTTCCATGGCACTGTCATGATCGCAAATAATCGAAGAATTATTATTTTTTGATAACCATACAATTTATTGCCTTTCAATATAAAGTTTCAGTTCTTTTGAATTTCAATTGTTGGTGATTTACAACAACAAATTTACTCCTACAAGCACAGAGTTGTAGACCCTTTTTGGATTAGCTGGTTAGCTAAAATTAGCTGGGTTGGACCAGCTAATTGATAGTTGCTATCCAGCTAATAAAATGTACATTAGCTGAGAATTAGCTGGTGGATCCAAATAGGCCTTGAGCGTGAGGTTAGTTGAAACTTTTTTCGACTGGGTGATGAAGAAATTATTAACTCCCACCAGACGAGTTATTTTAGTTGGAACGTCATATTATGATAAATGAAATTGGCATTTTTCCTATCTTTCATCATTTTTATATTTAATATTGGCCACTGTACTATTTTAATAACCTGATTTATTGTATCTGAAGGTTATTAATGAGATACTTCGCTTGAGTAGCCATGGCCCTGTGATCACTAGGCAGGCCTTGAAGGATGTACAGTTGAATGGTATATATTTTATCTTTTATGAATGTCTAACCTATCTTTGGCCACCTTAAATTCATTATGGTCATTACCAAAACCTAACTACAGGCCGGATAGCTGAAACTTTTCCAGCTGGGACCAACATAAACACTATAATAATATATAATTATAATAATATTTGTGTTTCTATTACCTAATGGTGTTTATATTTTATGATCCAGGCTATACAATTCCAGCTGGATGGGTTGTCATGGTCAGCCCCATGTCAGTTCATCTAAGTCCCGACATTTTTAAAGATCCACTCACCTTTAATCCATGGAGGTGGCAGGTTAATATGGCAAATGCTAGACTAAACTATCTTAATCATTTAAATGAGCTTAGATAATAGGAGATTCATTGATGATGGCAGACATGTTCATAAAAAATAATAGTAAAAACATATTAGGAAATACAAATATCCAATAGTAAAAGAACAGTTCAGAAACATAGGCTTCATCACAGCCTCAATTGCACTTATACTTCAACAGATTACAGAAGAACGTTTCTGATGATAGATGAAATAAAAAAAGTAGTGGTATATAGTTCAGTCAATTAAATAATCTCAATATATGTTTAAATTTTTCTATAATGCTCTCATAAAATGCTAGCATAGTCAGCATCTTATTCTTCCCCATGATATCATGCACTCATTTAATAATGCACATGAAAAGCCGAACTATGTTATTTTAAATCAGGGAAAATAGGCTGCATATATATATGTGAAATAATTCATGATGAGACATGCATGTTAAATCAATTTGAGCATGCACTAATAAACTGAAAACCTTGCAGGAGGCAAATGCAAGTTCACTAACGAAGAACTTCATGCCATTTGGAGACGGAAAAAGGCACTGCATGGGTGCCAACTTCACGAAGTTTCAGATTGCAATGTTCCTCCACGCCCTGGTGACTAAATACAGGTAAATATTAATGACTTCACATTTTTACATAATACTATTTCCTAAAAGCTAATAGTTTCATGAAATGGGTACTAGTGCATAGAAAGCCTAGTATGTTATGATATTGACAAAAGGAATCTTTATATCAACCAGTACGCTCAGAACTTTAGTTGTCTTATATTGCATATATTTATGCAATGTAATTTCTACATGATCATTTCTGGACTACACAGATGGAAGGAGATCAAAGGAGGTGAAACGTATCGTATTGCCGATCTTGCATTCCCACAAGACTATCACATTAAACTGCTGCCTAGGTCCTGATAATAACTGTGGTGCCGAGTGCATGCATGTCCTCTCGATCTGCCTCCTTGGGTAAACACAATATGTGCCAATATTGTGGTGTTAGTAACACGTACGTGTGGTGTTTGGAATCTTATGTGTGATCTACTAGTGTGAGAAGTTCAAAAATATCATTATCCAAGTGTGATAGATATGTGAATAATGCTGTTGGGCCGTGTAGACGGACCTAAGATGTGTGCTCTTTGGATATTGAATAATTATGCGTCATGTACTTGTGTGAAAACGAATGAAAATTATCTTTATCAGTGTGTGATAAGCATCTGAATAATGCTGTCTGACCGTGTATTGAATGAAAATATTAAATATATTCAGTCTTATCTCTTCATTGACATGAAGTGATTTGCCAAGCTGTCTGGAGTAGAAAACTCATTTTTAGTAACCTGAATCCAAGTGTAATATCAAATCCTGCAAACACCACTACTGGAGAACTCCACATCCATCTACACTAGGGGTGTATTCAAAAGGAAAGCCTTTCTTACCCAATTACGTGAATCGTGTATAGGTGAGATGCATGGTATAGGTAAGCTAGCTAGTTGCGACGCAAGAGGTTGTCTGTTCAAATTGTACGTGTTGTGTGAAAAATGGTATGACTTGGCTTAAGGCGCGCAGCTGTGTGGAGGCCAGCTCGCTATTTAAAAATTCATTTTTTAAGTTTTTGTTATGAGAACTGGTTATTTCATCCGGTATTAGTGGCCAACCCCTTTAGTACCGGATTGGGGATATTGGTTCTAAAAACCGGGGACCTCGAGCCCACAGCTATAGGCAGACTCATCCGTTCTCTCACCCACCCCACGCGACACTTGCAGGCTAGTACACCAGTGGCCGCCTCCTACCCCTCTTCCCAACGGGCACCGCATCCACAAACAGAGAAACATCGGAGTAGGGGCTTCAGCGAATTGACTTAGAGCGACTCCAAGAGAGTAGCTATCTGGTTCTAATTAGCTAAAAAAAAGAGAACGGAGCAAGAAAAACGCTTTCCAACAGGTGCTCCATCCGACTAGCCACATTTACAGGGTAGCTATCGGGGACCCAAGGCTCGGAATATTTTGCTACTGGCAACGCTTGCCATCGGCTTCGTCGCGTGCCCACGATTCCGGTTGCCGCGCAGATTTTGCCGCGCCCTCCCCTTCCTGCTCTCCTTCCCGCGCCCGCAAGTCCCCTTCCCGCGCCCGCAGGTCCCCTTCCCGCTCTCCTTCCCAGCTCGCATCTCTCCATCTCGCGCCGCAAGTCCCTTGACGAGCACCTGGATCCCGCGCCCGCAATTCCCCCGAGCAAATTGCCGCCAAGGTCGTTTTGCGCGGGACCAAATCGGCGCCGCCTTGTTCCAGCGCCATGCCCCGGCGGCCGCGTCCCCTAGCTGCGCCGGCCGCCGCCTTCGGTCACGATGCTGCGGCGTGGTCTTCTCCTAGCCAGCAGTTCCCGCTAGGGATTGAGGATCCGGAGGCCGACGACGTGAGCACTGGTAAGGAATTAGTTTCTGGTGGATTGAGACGAGGGATTGTTGATTCTCTTGGTTGTAGACCTTCTGATGGTATGGAGTTGAGCGATCTAGATTTCAGTAGCCCCTCTGTTCAGTCGTGATGTCCATAACAGCAGTACTGCACATTGTTACTTCTCTGTTTATGTGAGGTAAATAGACTGTTGTCTCTGTTTTGTCTTACTAGTTCATCTCTGAGATCTGTAGATGATATTTTTCTGCTTGTCATCTGCAATGTCTGTATTTCGGTGTGCGTCCGTACTGAAATTTCAGTAGATTATTGAAGGTGGCATACTGACATATATAACATAAGTGTTATGCCTATGTTTTACTGCATTGCTTACATAGATTGGATGGTCTGCATCGGAGTTTATGTCTTGAACCTAACATGCTTGGAACAATTATCTTCATTTATTCAGACGTGCTAGTCAGCTCTCATTTGATTTGTCATTTCTTTTTTTTCCATTTTATTGCTGGTATCCATAGTGATGTCAACATGACAAAGTGATAAAAATATAGCAACCAGGTATGGCTTGCCATATATTCCAAAGTTCAGGATTTGTTTATGAAATCTAGATATCTATGTGGGATTTAACAAACTGGATAGGCTCTGCACTCGAAATACGCATTACTGGTCAAACTATTTGGAAATATGTGGCCACAATTACCGTGTAAGCTTGAGAATGTGTAAGAAGTATGGCTTGGGCATTGCTGTTTTGCTAATCTTGGCCTTCAAATTCTGATAGCAATGGTAAATGTACTCGAGTATTGTACTAGTTTGCCTGATGTTTCATTGTACAGATGTCTTTCCTTCAACATGTTCTTTTATCAGCTAAATGGTGTTCAGTAGATGTGTGCAGATTTAATTTCTTTATAATGTTCAGTAGATGCATATACAGGTGTTGTGAGCCTTTTGGAAACTGATCTGATGCCTCTGAGCTTGTGGCAGGTGATATGGGTTCAGGGTCATATTTCACAAACCTATTAGGAACTGATGTTGAAGAGTCTCAAAATCGTTCACGTACTACAAATACACCAATTGATCAAGGTCCACCTGCATCTCCGGTGGGCGACCGTCACCGCCGGCGAGGAATCGCTCCCCTAGTCTCCCGCACCCCACTCTTCTGGTCGTTCCGGAATCCGCTACTCTGCGGGATCCTTTTTGCTTTCCGTAACAGATTGGGGTTCTTTAATAGGCCAACGTGGGAGAGGGCCTCGTGGGCTAGCCCAATAGCACGTGGGTCGCGCGTTGACTCGCTAGCGCGACCGGTCGTCCAATAAAGGGCTGAATCCTTCTCGGCCGAACTCTTTTCTTGCTGCTTTTTAGGGCCCTAACTGAGGCCAGCAACCTTTCTTCAGTACACACGTCAGCGTAGTCGATCTAATCCCTTTCATCATCTCTCTCCTTTTATTTATTTCACAGGAAGCCCGCGAATGCCTAAACTCAAGCTGCTCGGCCCACGACTTCTTGCACGGCCTGACCCAAGCCACCAAACCACCGAACCCACATAGCCCTTTTCCGTTCCTTTATTAATCCTTGTCGATAAAGCCCAAGCTACTGCAGTCCATAAACCTCCATTTTCACGTCGGCCTTTGCAGGACTCGTTTTTTTTTGACAAGAATTGCAGGACTCTTTGTTGTCTCGTCGCTGAGCTCTCACGAGCAGAATGCGGGCCAAGCCCAGCTCCAGCAACCATACCTTTCTTTTCCCTAGGCGCAGCCCGTAGCCCACAACTTGTCCTATTCCAGCCTTCTCCTCCATGCTCGCTTCTCTCCTTGAGTTTGAATCTCATAATAAACCGCAATAATTCTTTGACCTTCCACACCATTTAGTCTCGGATGAGGGAACCTTCAGTCCAAGGCCAGTCTCAGTATAGAGTTTCATCGCACGGTTACCTAGACCAAAAACCAGTACTGTACCAAATGTGTTTCATGGTAATGAAACTCCTCTCACATCCCATGAAACTCTTCACTCTCTCCTCTGCCACATCAACACATTTAATGTCATAAAACCCTCATGAAATCTCCACTGAGACTGACCTTATGCTTCTTGTTGGGAATCTTTTTTGGTGGTCAAACACATGTGTCCTGCCATTTTAGGTTTGTACTGTTTCCAGTCCACACAATGATTTATTTTTGAGATTCTCTTCTGCAGTGAATTTGAGGAGACTGCGGTCTGGGATGAGTGAAAACCATAAATTTCTAGAATCTTAGAAGCATGAGGGCAGTCTCAACCCTCGAGATCAACTGGTTTGCATAGCATTTATTATGATGCCATGTCACAAAAAATCTGATGTGACAACCTATATATCTATCTATCTATACTATAAGGATCCAATACTTTTGAAAACGTTTCTCACCCAAAATAATCCTACCCACCCCTCACGGAGGACCTACATGTCAGGTCCAACGATGAAAACGACGTGGAAAGTTTTTTAAAAAACGATGTTTCTAGCTAGTTTTTGCCGTTTTGGGTATTACTTTTCTCACCATGAAATTTCTTTACCCACCCAATATACCCACCAATCAAATAGTCTAAAATAACACCTAGCACAAGTACGGAAACTCTCGGTGATAATCGAATTGTAACCGTACACGCTTTGCATCCGTCGGCCAATCAGAAAAGAACGATTCAGAGCCCGGATCGGTCAAGTATGATGTGCTATGTATATCAATTTTGGGCATGGCGAGGGCCTTTTCCCTTCTTCTAAACATTTGCCATTATTTTTTTTGCAACGTGATAGAGCCGGACTAGAGGATGCGCCGGCCTGCATAAATCCCCAGCGCTCGCCAGCACAAACCAATACGTCTTTTATATTGTGATCGGGGCGAAAGTAAAGGAGGAAGACGTCTACGTACATCCACACGGACTCTTCAAAGCGTAATAATAAAATCATACGAGGCAGGTCGCGATTGTCGCGTGCCGTGGGCGACCGCTTCGATCTTTCCGAGAGCTCAACAGCAATGGAATTGGATCAACCCAAAGACGTCGGCGGCGGCACCATCGTTTCGCTGCCGGAGGACATCATCTTCAATGTTCTAACCAGGCTGTCGGCGAAGTAGCTCTGCCGGCTCTGGTGCATGTGTAAGGGGTGCCGCGCCCTCATCTCCGACGAGGCCTTCGTCACCGCGCAGAAACCCCACGCCGCACCGCTCATTATCGGCGTGTTCAGACCCTGATGCTTCATTGAGGAGTTCGAGTTGTGAGCGGGCAACGGCGGCGGCTCACCCTACCATCCCACGCCGACCTGGATCCCAACCGCACGCTTCTCGTTGCCAAAGAATTTCCTCTATCACAGCCGACGTTGCTCGTCTCGCTGAGAGAAGCTAACGGAGGGGCGAAATTTGTTAGATCTGTTCTGGATCACGCGTGCGCGCTCGGGAATCAGGGGTTCTATAGATAGCTTCGTCGAATTTGAGGGTTATGCATGTTAGTATTTTTTCTGCTGACTGGATTTGAGGGTTACTATTTCTATTTCTGTGAGGATTAGTACCTGGAATAGGTTGTTTTGTAATTACTTGAAGCTTGATGGTAGGAAGAGTATTAGCTACTTTGTTTCACGTGGGTAGGAAAATACATATTTATACGAGTATATAAAGATGTTTTCTGAAATATAGGTGAGGTTGCGGCCTGAAGGAATTTATCGAGATCATATAAAATATTAAGCTTTGATTGGACCTTTAGACCTGTGATTAAATTTGCATGAATGGATAACTTGGCACCCGTTTGCCATAATTTGTTGGAAATATTTATTTGATCGTATCATTCTCTATACTCATATTTGTGGTATGTTGCAACTATTTATTGTAACCAGTATGTATGATTGACTTTCTTCATTAGCTTGTGATGTTCATAAAAAGTAGAGGAAATTGTCGTTAGAAATTGTTCACATAATAGACAAACTAATTTCAATTTCCTCTTCCTGCAGGATTTTGATGTATTAATGGAGTCTAAGGGTGGCAAGAAGTCCAGCCGTAGTCGTTCCATGATGTATGAAGCTCCCTTGCCTACAACATTGAGGATATTCGACCTCATGTCCAACTACCACTACTAAACATCTTGCTATTTGGGCTGAGATTGGTAAGTTGTATCATTTGCTTTCCTAATGTCCAACTTACAACGAAGGATATTATTTTTTTCTTTTTTTGTTTACCTATGTACCAAGCAATCCTTGATCTGTGGCCTATATTTATTTATATTGGATCTATAAATTACAAGTTTGTTTTGTTCCATACTGTTCATCCTTCTATGCTTTTTAAGCCCAATGAAGCGACGTTAGTTCAGTTTGGTCAAACGTGGATCTCCAACTTCTAAACAAACTGAAATTTTTGTAGCCATTTACTTTTGACGACCTGCATGATGTGTTGTACTGAATTTGCGCTAACCGCACCACTAATCTTGCTTTTGTATGATGCTTAGTTCTAATAAGTAACCTTGGTGTAAGTTCACGTAGTACGGTTTCTTTCTTAGCTAATTAGCAAGCATGTAGCTATGTACTTTTGACGACCTGAATGATGTGTTGTACTGAATTTGTGTTCACTGCACCACTAATCTTGCTTTTGTGGGATGCTGAATTAGTTAACTCATTTAAAAAACATAGAATAGCCTTTTTTTAAAAAATTATAATGTAAAAATGTAAAATTCAATCCAATTTTAAAAGATAAAATTATTATTTTTTATGTTTTTCTAATACACGCGCGAATTCTACTAGTAATTAATAAAGAGGGAGAAAAAATACAAGACATCGTTTCTCAGGTGAGAAACCGAGTCGACTCAGAGCACCGATGCGCGTAGACACGAGTACACGACGCATTTCGCGTTGGGGACCGTCTCACGTTTCTTGCCCCCGCCTTCTGCGGAACCCACCATCGGGAACCAGCGACGCCATGGACCTTGAGCTTGCCACGGCCGCGTTCCTTCCCCCCCGCTGTCTTCGCCCGAGCTGCCGCCGGCCGGCTTTGCCACATCGTCGCGTTATTGGTCCGCTCCTCCGGTCAATTCACCACCGCACGCGCCGGCCGCGAGCTCCTCCCGAGCCACCCGCGCTCTGCTTGCCGAGCAGCGCAGGCCGTGTCGCAGACCCGCTGGTCACCCGCAGCAGCCTGCGCGCTGCTTCGCCGTTGGTCCAGATCAAGTAATTTGAGTTGAATAAAGAAGAGGATCGGAGTGTGTGGCCTTCATGGATTGCTCGCTCGGTAGATTGAATTTGGAGGAGCCACGAAGGCAAGAGCAGTAGCAGCTGGCAGTGCATTTGACGGAGATGGTACTTGCTTGATTGCTGGCTGCGGCCGTCCGTGCGTGGTTGGGATTTCAGAGCGAGGAGAGGACAATAGAGTGTGAGAAAGGGGAAGATGGGGAAGAAAAGAGATAAAATTAATTACTGGATCCACGCGAGGACACTTGGGTTGGATGATGTAGTTTGTATATGAGGTTTCCGGATGACATAGCAGCTACGGAAACTACTCTGGTAGTTTCGGGTTAGGACTGCCCTCTATTTATTATTATAAAGCATGGTTAGTACGATCTTCTAAATCACATTTTGATCATTCATTTATCTTATCTTATATATTCTACCTCTATTTTAAATTACTATTCATTGTTGACTTTTTTCTCAACCATTTGTCTTTTTCAAAAAAAACTATATAAATACTATATATTTTGCTTCCCGCTCCCTTAATCATCAAAGGTACTTTAAACATGACTTATTATTTGTATATTTAGATTAAATTTTTTTAATAAGAATAACAATCAAACATTGTAAGAAAACGTCAACAATAATAAATAGTAATTTGGAATAGAGGGAACATTATTTAATTTATTGTTATAAATTTATGATAATTGGAGAGTAACTTTAATAACAAATCTAACCATTTCAAATTTACACCGTAAAAGATAAAAATTATTGGTCAAATATTATAAAACCTGAATCTTGATATGTCCGTGCGCCATATAAACACGCCCCGGCACAAAAATAGGATCGCGCCCCACGTCGCCCCCGCAGGTGACACGGGGGTTCCCTCCATCACCTCGCCGCTGGTCTCCTCCCTCTCGTGCCTCCTCCTCGTCGTCGCCTGAGCGGGCAGCCGGAAGTCCGGCAACCGTGAGGAGGGCGACGGCGGGGCGTCTAATCCAGCAGGCGACGCTCTATCGCCAACGCGGTAAAGGCTTCTTTGGCACCGGGTGGCTGGATCCGCAGTGACTCGTGGCGGATCTGCTGTCCCCGCCGGTGGATCTGCGGCAGCAACCTCGGGTTGCGACGGCGCAGGCCCCATGGCGGCGGCGGCCGCTGATTTCGGCCATCCCCTGATGGCGGCTTGAGCGGGCCGTTGCAAGGCCGCGTGACCGGCCTTGTTGGCGGCGGCGGGGATTTCTTCTTCCGATCCTTGTCATCGTTGTGGCGGTGGGGTCTGATTTGGGTCCAGCGAACCTAGATCTGGGCGTCCTCGGTCCCTCTGTCGGCAGTGCCTTCCTCCGTATGGTGGTGATCATCGAGGGCGGCCGGCGTGCTGGTCGTCGTGCGGTGGCGGCGTCGGGTCGGATTTGGGCCCCTTTCCTTTGGGGCGAAGCTGTTGGTGTCCTTCCGGTGTATGTGTCCTTCTCGTTGGCCGGGCGCAGTGTTGACGAAGATGGCAGCGGATTGGGTGAAAACTTTGCCTGTCGTGTTTTGCCGGGCCGACAGCGGTGGAGTGTCTGTGACACCTACCTTATTGAAGGCGCTGCTGAAGTCGTCGGTTAGTCCATCTCCTACTGCGCCTATGAGTGTTCAAGAATTGGGTGTAAACCTAGCCTGGTCTCTCCAGGCCGGCTGCGGCAGTGTAGGGTTCTTTATATATGTGCCATTCTGTAGAAGTTGCAGAATCACCCATTATTGGCCCATGATTAATTAGCTACCCAACAACATGTGCATTGCAAAACGAACTTCAAGCCAAAATTTATCAATTTAGAGAAGGTTATGAAGGTTCACTTCAGAAGCGTTCACGAGGATGTGGACAATGCCAGATAACAGAAACACTCATCAGCTTTTTAAACACTCTGCTTTGCAATTTGATCCAACTACATCAGGTGCAGCAGGACAAACAAAAAACAGGTCATTTATAGGAATGGGCTATCAACCGTTCCTTTTTTGAAATGGGTTTTTAGGACGACTCACGGTCCCTAGAAACAAAGAAAGGAAGGGTGCCTTTGCTTAGGCTTTTGGCTGTGGCTTTTGTCCCCAAAAGCCAAAAGGTCAACCAAAGGGGTTGGCTGCAATCCAAAGCCACAATCAAAAACAGATTTTTCCTAGTACAAATTTGAAAGCACCTCACACCCTGCTTTCACCTGCTTTTGGGTCACAAAATTACCCACCTACCACCCATTACACACATATACGGGTTCGCTGTTTCATCCTTTTCCTTTCTTCTGCACCCTCTCCCTCTACTGCGCCCTCTCTCTCCCCGGCATTATCCCCGACCATCACGCAGCGCCCTCTCTCCCCACGGCCGTTGTGCCCCATGTCTCCTCCCCCGCGCCATCGACGCCGACGCTGATTCGTCCTCCTCACTCCCACGACGACGACAACGGGCGGCGGCAGCCAACCCCTCGCGCCCCCTGTCTCGGCGGCGGCGGCCCTGCCCACCCTCCGAGTGAGGCGGAGGTGGAGGTAGAGGTCACGCGAGGCGGAAGCAGCGACGAGCGGGCGGGCAGCGGCCGCACGAGGCAAGCGAGTAGGCGGGCAGCAGAGGCCGCCGTGCGATGCGGAGGCCACATGAGGTGAGTAGGTGGAGGCGGCGGCCGCGCGAGGCGGAAGCAGAGGCGGCGGCGTCGAGCGGGCGGGCGTCGGACGCGCGAGTCAAGCGAGCTGGCGGGTGGCGGCGGCCATGCGAGGTGAACAGGTGGCCGTCGACAAGGTTGCTCAGTGTCTCAGCAATGGGGGAGAGGAAGTGGAGGTCATCTTTCTTGCTCGCGGCGGCGATGGTGTTACAGGCGCCGGTGGTGCTCGGTGGGGACGAGCAACAAGGCAATGGAGGCGGCCGGGCGGCAGTGGTTGCGGCCCACGGTGGCCGGATGCCGGAGCCAGATCGGACGGCCGCGAGGAGTAGGAGACAGAAGAAATCATGTGTGCATGACATGTGGGGTCCACTTGGGAGTGGGGGACTTGTCCAAAAGCCACAACAACTCAACCAAACGGGCTTCCATCCATCCCACAACAGCTTTGGCAAAGCGGCTATTCCCAAAGTCATAGCCCACAACAGCTTTTCCTAAAGCCACAGCCCAACCAGACACACCCTAAATCTTCTGTTGTAATTCTTGGTATGACGTTGACTTTTATGTGGCTAGGTGCGCTGAAAGTTTTATTTCATGTATATGCCGAACCCTCACCCTCCTATCTTCATCGAATTACAATCGAACTCTAATATCACCAGTTGAGTATATACCGTTATAAACAATCAATCCCACAAAATTCATCCAATTCTCACCACATCCAAACCCAAACCCAAATCGCGATCGAACTCCACCTTTACCAAGGATTCAAAACCGATGTGACACCCAACCCAGTTTGTATGGCTTAGTACTATCCCATATTACGGGATGCACGTGTTTAATGCCATATTGTTAGTTTAGCAAGGGTGGAGTCAACATATAAGCTCTTGTCTTTCAGTCATAGAACCTTCGGATTAACATTTTTACACGAAAATAGGACGAAAATGTAAGCAGGGTGCTATGTGTACATGTGCACACCCCTCAGAAGGGATGTGCATGCTTACTTGATCATTAGCCATTGATAGGTGTTACAAACGATATTAGTGCCAACCCTCATGATTGCGCGTATAGATCAGTGTGCGGGCATATGGCGCATGGCATGTGTGCCCGAGTAGGGCATAGATTGCATGACATATGACACCGGCATTGGACGTACGGTTGTGCGCTAAGATGGAACATTCCTAGACATTTGCCCATATGATTGAGTTGGGCCAATGAGGATGTCGGTTTCTTTGAGCGCATGTATGTGACACCCAACCCAATTTGTACGGCCCATTGGTGGCCCATGAGTACGTGATCACTTATTTAGTGCCACCTTGCTAGTTTAGCAAGGGTGGATCCAACTTATAAGTCCTTATATTTCAGCCATAGTATCAACTTATGAGCCAACTCATAAACGTTGTAGGAAATTTTATAATATATTTGCAGATTTGCAGATAGGTAAAGTGCATCTTCATATAAATTTTGGAACTGCAGTTATATTTTTTTTGGTGGAGATGTTCTCCAATCTCTGTCAGTTTTTCAGATTAAGGTTGATCTAAAGATTAGGCAATGGTGATAATTTTTACTCTAGTTTGAGATAACTAGAAAGTTGTATGTTCTTAAGTTATCTTCCAAATGACTCAAGTTGAGAATTTTTTGCCAGTAGATTTAAATTATAAAAAAAAGAAGCATCACTGATGCTGTTATGTCTAGTTTTGGGTGTGTTTATGTGACAACGTTGGGTTCGAGCGTAGGTACCCTTCAAATTAAGTTTGTATATGCTTGTGTGATTATATTGGCGCTGAGATATATTTATGTATAGGTCACCTTTTGGATCGTGCTTAGCTCATGTTTCTTATTACCGGAGAAGGCAAGTGTGGCATTGTGGTCCACATTGTTTAATTTTGTTGTTTGAATCCCCTCCACTATAATTTCAGTACATCACATGAGTCATATGATCTGAAATTGATTTTTATATTGAAGTATTATATGATCACTTGTGACTTTTCTTTTAAAGTTTTGATTACTGAGGTATATGAAGTTCATTGCATTGAAATGTTGCATTTGCATCATCATGTTTTATATGCATATGAAGACACCGTAGCCGGACTGGTGCGGTAAGTACCGGTACAACAACTCATGTTGAGATATAGCAATGTGGTTGTAACCCTCACTTCCATCCTTGAGATGTGTGGGTAGAAACGAAGTCATGTATTGCATTACACTATTGTATCAACAGTTATGAAGCATCGATATGAAGTATCTATCAGTTACTTTGCTACTTGAAGTTATATATTTGTTTCAGTATGTTGACTTTCACGTGCCTCTATTATTAAATTGATGCTTAATCAATTGTGATTTAAATAACTCAGTTACAGAGGTTTTTAATAAACCTCATATGCTTTTTCTCCTTCGTAGGTTTTTGAGTTTGGATGGTGCACTATGAGACCAGAGGATGATATTATTTTACAATTTTTCGTGCCTAGCCAATTTTTGTCGATGCAGTTTCTTAAATTTTTTTTTCGGTTCCTCATTTATTTCCGTGACTAAATTTAGCTCTCGCAGCCGCAATGTTTGGGTCTTTGGGGGTGCTGGAATTTCAGGATCATGCTTACATATCTGTTGCAGTATGGATTATTTTGTTGGTTTCCAAACGTAGATTTTGTAAACTGGTTCTGGCAATCTTCGAAGATGCTCTAGCACCACGGCTTCTATGATGCAAAATATTATACTACTGTAATACTAACAATATTAGGATATGAGTTAGTATATAAGTAGCACCTGCTACCATTAGTACTACTACTAGTATTCAACAGTAGTATTGCATGGATCAAGGTAAAATGGAAAAGATAAAAGAAACTCCAATTCCTACGCGCGCCGAGATTGTCACACTCTCACATAGCGAATGGGGTGATGGATGCCGAGTCTCACAGTAGTATTGCATGGCCCGCTAGAGCTGCCGAGGACTAATTAAGGGACAACTTTAAAAAATCCATGTCTGGCCTGCAATTTTCCAGTATGCCATTGTTCAGGTACAGCTAGCAGCTTTATCTCTAGCTTAACCATGTTTTTTCCTTTGTTAATTTAACCTATCCCATAACACGATCAAGGATCTAGCTTAATCTCTTTTGATTTATCTGTGCTCCGTTGTGATCCGCAGAATCACGTCAAAGGATATCGGATCTGCTCCAATCAAGATATGAAAACGAATTATGTTTTTCTTCGCCATGTCGTTATTATCTATATGAAAACAAGTTTCTTCTCTCGTGTACTCGATTTCTCTGTTCCAATGTAGCCGTCCAAACCTACGGCCACTATTTTGTTGGAAGCATGTGAGATTGAGATGCGTATCTTGAAGAAACGATTTGGTCAGCTTAGTTAGCTGTATAACTGGCGATAACTGTTCATTGCTCCGAGAGTAGCTATGGCCGGTGTTTTTCTGAGACCAACTTTTTTTCCCACGGAATTTTTGGAGTATTAAATGAAGTATATTTATAAAATCTTGTTAAGGATTAATGTAACTTTGCGCGACGAATTTAATGAGCCTAATTAACCCATGATTTACTACAGTAATGCTATACAGTACCGGCCTCTAATCGTGCGGTCAAAGTCTCATTAGATAGGTCTCGCGAATTAACCCGAGAGTTATGAAGGTAGTTTTGTAAACTGACTTTATTTTATACTCTTATATTATCTTATATTAAGTGGTCAAACGTATCTCAAATTTTTTTTTAGACCAAAAGAAACACGGGCATGCTACTCTACTAGATCAAAAGTCCGGAAATTAGAGAACAGGCCACATGCTTCAATAATGATGCCTTGCAGACTCACGGTCAACTACAACACAGGTGCGCATCCGCTCGACGATTCTGCTGGTAGGGTCTCGAATCATGTGGAGGGTGTCATCATGGAGGATACCAATGTAAACGTTGAGATCCTGCAGTTCAGGGTTATCAAGACGTGAGCACAAGATACTCTCTCCTTGATAAAAAAAGATCTGGTGGTTGATCTTAATTACAATGGAAGGAAAGACATATTCCGTTGTGTAAGGCTTTGAGTACCTAGTTTTCACTACATGAAACCCCCACATCAGATTTTTGCTTACTTGGCTGGCTCATTAATTCCCTTAATTCGATCTATAGATATCAGCTGACTAGGAGAGTTGGGAATGGCCTTATCCTCAACCTTCCCACCATAGTAGGTGTATCCAGCTTCCAGGTTGTATCCGAGCAAGTTAGAATTTTGGCAGCCACACCTTGCTGAATACCCCACGATACCACAAAAATTCCTTTTCAACAAGCACATACACTACACATCATGTAGATCTAAAACAAAAAGATATGTTATTTTCAGCAAGTCACGAATCTATAAGAATTAACCATCACTTAAATGAAGTTATAAATGCATCCGCATCTCATTAACAGAAGTTTTCAGAGTTTCAATGGGAAACGTTAGATTGGAATTTGCAATACTTGATGGTACTATTTATTAATCTCTAGTACAAAGGGACGTATAACGTGAAACACCATAGAAAGCTAATGTCCAGTACATGAATGTTAAGTGGTCATACAAGTCAATGAAGCCAACATATAATTTATCTGAAACATCAGTTTCAAAGCAGGATGTTTCGAATTTGACACCAGGACGTTCAACACCAGCTCTGCTTTCAACACCGAGACTTTGATTACTTATTTTCTTGTAAATTGTTTCAGGTAGAAAGAGGACAACAATTTATATGGATACTGTGGTTGCGAGGTCATGCGCACTCTAGTAGGTGACACCAAGACATTTATATACATGGAAAAGAGAAGTACGTGAAGATGTAAGCAACCTTTTACAATTTGATTATATAATATTCTGATACTATTCACATATTCTTCTTATTATTCATATGTTCAATTTTTATTTAATAATATTTTCAAATTTCCTTCCGCTATGTGGATGCGGGATCTTCTCCTACCAAGGGAAAAGTATTGGCAATTCAAGAAGCCCTTGGAAGACTTTTTTTTGAAGAGGTCATAAAGCCATATGATAAATTCCACTGAGATGGAAAGGTTTACAGTACAAGTTGTAAATATTAGGCAAATTGTAATATACAACTTTGTTGCTTTCATAAATTTTGGAAATATATATATATATATGTTTCGATTAATTATTTGTTTTATATGTTTTGTAAAATGACGTATGTGGATGTATAACAGTACGTACCAGTTTATAATAAGTATGTTAGTATACGAAACAATTAAAAATAAAAACATAATAGGAAATGAAATATGAATAGAAGAAAGCCAATCTTTAGTCCTGGTTAGAAACCTACTTGGACTAAGGATGCTTCACGTGCTGGCCTGGGCATGCCACCTTTAGTCCCGGTTGGTGTCATGAATCACGACAAACGTTTAGTCTCGTATTTGTAGTCCGGTTTGCAAACAGAGACTAAAAGGGTTCACAAACAGGCTAGAAAATAGGCGGTTGTGTTGTCAAAATATTGTTGCAAGTCACACATTTTTATGGTGAAATGCTCACGTGCGTGGTAGCTTAGAACCATGCAATCCCTCCTTACTGTCTCTCCTACGTGTCCTTGTTGCGTACAATAGGGAGTTATCCCTTTTTGCCCCTATTATCTCAAATTTTGTTTTATTATTTGGGTATCTAAATGATTTTTAATCAATAGGTTTCAATTTAAAAGATGTAGATTTCGTCGAAATATATATATTTTCATATAAAGTATGTATACATCTAATTTTCTGCAAAACTTATGAATTTCTTACTATAACATAAAATTCGCACGGAGAATTGATTATCCAGACTATGCTAGCTCTATTTTGATCCATCACGGACGTTGCCATCATGGATGATCGAGAGAGTATTCATAATAGCTCTATTTTGAGCTGGCATGGATAATCCATGAATCAAGCTAGCTCATTTACATCCCAGCAAAGATGAGTCATCCGAGCCGTCTCGTTTATATCTGATACGGATAAAAGGTTTCTGTAGTGGCGAACTGTACATGTTGATGAGCAAGCCAATACTCAAAACACACCAGTTTGCACATGTTATGACCAGTTATATCGTGAAATAGACAATGCGTGAAAAACCGAGATTTGTAACGGGCGTAGATGGCCATAGGTAACGGGCAATGCGCCCGTTACCCTTACTCCGTTACTAATAGTCGGTCAAAGGTAACGGGCAATTTGCCCGTTACGAACGACCAAAACCTGTAACCCGCACTTCACAACGACCGTTACCAATATAAGCAACCAGTAACCCAAACGTTGCGATTTTTGTGGGCCCACAGATCAATTTCGTAACGCGCACAGACAAACGACCGTTACCAAAACAATACATTTGTAACGCGCTTTACTTAAGAACCGTAACGAAACCACAACACTTGTAACAGTCTTTTCGTAACAACCGTTACTAAAACGCAAACCTTGTAACGGGCTTGATTTAAGAACTGTTATGACGGCGCATTGACCAGTCTTCTCTCCGGTCCCACCGGTCAGTACTTGTAACGGGCTTTACTTAACAACCGTTACGGTCTAGCATTGACCGGTCTCATTTCTCGACCCACGGGTCAGTGCGTGTAACGGGGCATTCCTTAACAACCGTTACGGGGGTGCATTGACCAGTCTCCTCTCTGGACCCACCGGTCAGACCCTGTAACGGGTGTTACGTAAGAACCGTTACTGATACTTTGTGTAGGTAACGGTTCTTACTTGATGCCCGTTACCTTTGTGTTCAATTGTAACGTTCTATAAATGTTCCCGTTACCTTTTGTTGTTCCACCACCACAGAATCTGTCCTGGTGCTGGCTGCATCCTGGAACCAGCCAGGATTTGGCAGCCCCCAGGTTATTCACATCACATACAAATTGAGATACACATCACATATATACACAAGTACACATCAAGTTTGTATCTTATCATACACATGCAACAAGTTTCAAGTTGGATGAATCTTATCCCCTACTGGGATAGGCAGACTGATCATGTAAACTACAAGTTTAATTAGACCATAAACATCCTCAAGTTTCATTCAGGTCTACAAGTTTCAAGTAGTACCACCTGCTGGAACTTGATCACCTTCTGGACCTTGATCACCTGCTAGAACTTGATCACCTGGACCACCCTTAGTCTTTTTGGATTAATCAGTGCTTTGGTAAGCTTGAAATCCTGCATACTCCCTCCGGTTTGGTAAAAGAAGTCGTTTTGGACAAGGTTTGAGTCAAACATTGGGAATATAAATCATGAATAACATTTAAGTCGTTGAGTTTGGAAATGTAAAAATTATATAAGTAGATTGGTCTTGAAAAATACTTTCATAAAAATATAGATATATAACTTTTCAACAAATATTTTTATAGAAAAGAGAAGTCAAAGTTGTGCTTTGGTGAACGTGTCGCTGTCCTAAACGACTTCTTTTACCAAATCGGAGGGAGTAATACAATTTTTAGGAGAATACAGGGTAAAAGTCGATCAGTTTCTAAAAACAAATGGAGAAGGCTGAGCAGTATACTTACAGAAGCCCTTTTCAATGGGGTCATTTCAGAGATTACATCCATAACATACACCGCAACATAAAATCAACAGAGAAGGGACCCCGATGGCTGTTGAGGGCACTGAATGAATGTACCAAAATGACATAAGTTATGACCGGTACCAAGTATGTATGAAGTGAACAAGATAAAACAAACTTGATTTTCCATCTTACCTGAAAATCCGCCTTGTGTGTGAGTGTAGATGGTTTACTTAGCAGTATACTTACAGGTCCTAAATAAAATCAGCATGTATAACATATACACATAGAATTGATAGTTTACTTAGCATACTGGTTGGGGATAGGTACTAACCATATTTAGACAGGCCGAAGAAATGAGATCCTATATCAAAGCAGCTCTGTTGTTCCTTCAACTCCTTCTTTATGCGATGCTTATATACCAATGCTTATATACCAAAGCATCATTGAAGTGTACATTACATTAGACAGGTACATGAAAGAAGAGGACAAAGCAACAGTTAGTAAAATGCACTAGTATTATATGATTCTACACAAGATTAACATACTAAAAAGAACTAACAATTGTAGCAGTACATAGTCCATAACAATTGATAGATAATTTGCAATTTAAACATGATAAAGGTAATGGCGAAAGTAAACTCGAGCCGACTGCAGGGATTTGACATCCTAGCGTGACGAACAGGAGACCGATAATGATCCAATAGGTACTGGACATGATCGATCCGTCCGTCTTGGGGAAGATTCCCCCTCACTTTTCTTCTCTGCCTTGTATGACCACCGCGGAAGCGCCTGAAGATGAGTCCTCGTAGTTAACTGGTACGAAAGGATGTGTCAAATCTGTAAGAATATCGAGAGTGAGTTACATATAGATGGAGCCAAATCTGGTCAAGGTGAACGGAGCCTAAACAACAGCAAAGTAACAGGAAGATTGGTGCACCCAGCGTAGTAGGCACAACAGCATCAGATGCAGCAGCGCAGAGCAGTATGGGGTTGGAGGAGCACTGACCTGCGCCGCAGAGGAAGCAGTCCTGCTCGCCGTCGTCGTTGCCGGAGGGGTGGATCCGCGTCGCCGCGTTGCTTGAGGTGGCCGGGTCCGCGTCGCCGTCGCAGGGCCGGGCTTTGCAACCCAATTCTCACTACGGTTAGGATTAGCTTCACGTAGGTGTTGCATGTGCTTATTTACATACGGTGTAACTGCTGAGGTGTGTTGTAGCACGGTGAAATGAGCCTTGGAGAAGGAATCTTGATCCGGAGTGATTGACTTTTTGCCCAATGTCCCAACACCTGCAAGCCTACCTTCATGCCGTGAACGAGGCACACCAATGGGCTTTTGGGGGTCCATATAACCCATGGCCCACTCCACTGCTTCGATGGTACTGTAGCCACGAACCATGGCTCCCTCCGGAAATGTCCGGTTATGTACCAATGATTTGAGGAAGCCATAGAACCTCTCATATGGAAACATCTGATGAAGATAAGACGGCCGAAGGTAGAAGATCTCCTTTGCAAGATGTGCTGTTAGATGGACCATGAGATCAAAGAATGATGGTGGGAAAGTAGCTTCAAGCATGCATAGGGTCTCGTAATGCCTTTTCTCTATCTCAACAAGTGCAACCTCATCAATCACCTTCTGTTCTATTGCATTGAAGAAAAAGCACAAGCTCGTGACAGCCTCGCGAACCTTTACTGTCTTGATGCCTCTAAGTGCAACAGGAAGAATTGCCGTCATCAACACATGACAATCATGAGATTTCATCAGGTTGAAATTCATTTTCATGTCCTTCACCGACACTAGCCTCTTGAAGTTGGATGAGTAGCCCGAAGGTACTTTCAAACCATGCAAAAACTCACAGAATTGTTTTCTCTCTGTCTTTGACAATGTGGTTGCAGCTACGGGAAGGTCCGTCCCCGTGTCAGTTTGCTTTGCATAGAGCTCCGGCCTAATGCCCATCTCTTTAAGATCCTCCCTTGCATTTTCGTGATCTTTTCCCTTCCCCTTCTGTTGTAACAGTGTTCCACACATGCTCTCACACACGTTCTTCTTGACATGCATGTTGTCAATTGAATGACGCACATCCAACTCTAGTGCCCTGCTTCATATTCAGTGTCAGATTTGTTTGAATGACATCAAAAATTTGGGTTTGCCTTTGCAGAATGATGGCAGTGGTTGTGGCTTTTGGTATTGGGAGGAAGAGTACGTTGAAGTGCTGAACAAGATCAAGGTTGATAGTGCCACTGTGAGAGAAGACAAGCTGATGAACAAGATTAAGGAAACAGAAGATGAAGCACTAATATGGGTGTCTGATGTTAAAGCACTAGTATGCATTGGAAAGGAAATTGTAGTCCTTTTGAAGTGTTTTCTAGTAGTGTTTGTGTGTAGCCTGTTGTTGGCTGGATATGTTACCTTTCACTAGGTGAATGAAATGTATTGATCTATGATATGTTGGCTGCACAAATTTCTATCTGTTTCATTATCAGTAACGGGCACTTTGGGACAGATAGTGAAATAGAGTCTGAGACAGAGTATGGAATGCAAACTCAGTACAAATTGCACTTCTGATCATAAAATTCGGTTCAAAATTTCAGGACACATATATTACAAGTTCCATATATTACAAATTCCAGGACACATATATTACAAATTCCTTGATTTTTTTCTTCCTTGATTTTTGGACATGGATTGTTTCCTGATGGTCGGTTCGCAAGTATGGTGTTGTATCAGCTGTCGAGAGTCGGGGCATGTGTGAAGTGTCAAAGGCCGGAATTTCATCGAACTGATTGTATTCCTCTTCCTCAACAACATTTTCAACCCCTACAACCCTCCTTTTTCCAGGCATAACTACGTGCCAGTTCTTCTTTGCCAGGTCGGGTACGTAGAACACTTGCTGAACATTCTTAGCAAAGACAAATGGTTCGTCTTTGTAGCCAGAGGACCGTAGATCAACACTGACAAACCCATATGTGTCCTTGGTCACACCTCTGTTCACATTGACCCATCAGCACCGAAACAAGGCTACCTTGAAGCCTACATAGTCAAGCTCCCAGATCTCCTCGATTTGTTGTCACACCCGGTTCTAGAAAACAAACCGAGAGTACACTGTATGTGTGCCAGGATCAAGTTTCACACATACAGTA
>OAMR01000974.1:25922-69839 GCA_900205405.1 Echinochloa crus-galli
ACCAAGTATATGATGCAACACGTGCTCGCTGTAGTTTAATTTAATATATGAAACATCTTAGGCTGTGAGTAAGCTGAACTTTGAAAACTATGAGATTGAACAAAACCTGCTTCATGTCATGCATGCTGAGGGGCCAAGAAAAAAACTTTCTGAAACCAAGTATATGATGCAACACGTGCTCGCTGTAGTTTAATTTAATATATGAAACATCTTAGGCTGTGAGTAAGCTGAACTTTGAAAACTATGAGATTGAACTAAACCTGCTTCATGTCATGCATGCTGAGGGGCCAAGAAAATTTTGCTACAGAAGAAAAGGCTTGGCCTATCAGGAGGCAAATATATAGATGGTGCTGTCAGCATGTGAGGTGCAGTAGAACAACAATATAATTGGCTTCTAAGATCGATGCATTTATTTGTATGTAAATAGGGAAAAGAGAATATGTGATATTACCTTCGGATCATTCTTTAATGTTTGAAAATTGCTCATGGACTCTTCTGTGTCGTCAACCTCTTGGCCACCATTTTGAACCCTTACTTCACTTGCTGATTGTCGAACAGAAGATGGTCCTTGATAAAACTTTGCAGTGGTCCAATACTTCTCATCTTAATATCCACCAGCTCTTGACTCTTTTCCATAACTTCCGCAAACACTTCATCATAATCTTGAGATGACAGGTTTCCGTTATTCTTTCTCTTTAGATCTGCTAACTTATCATACGCTTTGTCCTTCAAAATAAATAAAAAAAATGAGAAGACGCTGAATTGCTAGCTAAGAAAGCAATGACAAATAGAATAATAGTACCATGAGTTGGAGCACACTCTGATTTGCATAATTTCCATTTTTTTCTTATGAGCCTCATCCCATGGTTCAATTTTGTGAACAGGGCCTTTATTTTTATCCTCCTATAAAGGATCATAAAAATTGCATGGTGAAAAAATATCAAAATGATGGAAAGTACTAAGGAAGTATACATAACCATTTCTCTTTTTAAGTCTAGCGTGACTTTTTCTCTCTGTAGTATGTGGATGCCTCTGTTTCTTTGCAGCCTCAGAATTCCTCTGGCAAGATCTCTAGGTAATGCAAGAATTTTGGGAAAAGAATATTCACTCACATTAATTTTCTGAACTTTGGAATTCTGTGTAGTGATAACTGAAAGTTCAGGTTTTCTAATTGTAGCATATACAAACCTACCAAATATAAAACCTGAAATTAATCTAGAATTGAGAACCAAAAAGAAAGGTGCATAATCAGCCATCTCCAACAGCAGCTCATGTAATAAATTAATAGTAGATTACGAAGGCAGCAATCATAGTCTAAAGTAAATTTGTTTATCGAACACTAACCTAATCTAATTGAATGAGGCAGCAGGGAGCTTATGTTCTGTTAATCCTGGACACAATATTCTCTCATGCGCAGCCAAATAGTTTGGGGGTAGATCACATTACCTGAGGTGTTGACTGCCGATGCAGTTTGTAAGAGAAGGAGAAGATCCCAGAACCTGACGTCGCCTAACAAGATGAGCGGAAAATTGGGTAAGTTATTTGGCCACCAAGTCAAAGATTCTGAAGACGAAGCGAAAGGAATAAATCTAATAGAGAGGAGGGGAGATGCCACGAGATGAACCTAGGTGCAATCAGATTAGAAGGAACCGTCAATGGATGCGGGAACGGCGAAGGGGGGCATCCCCGTGTTGTTCTGTTATTTGTGGAGGAAGAGAAGAACTGGATGGGGAGTAGGGAATCGGGCTTTCCGGCTTTGTATGTATATCACCCGTTGCAGTTAGAGTCTGGACCCAATTGCAGAAAACCAAATAATATATTAGCGGGTTGGTACATTATCGCAGGGATCCATTCGGTACTTATGTCCAAAACATGCTATACCACATCTCCTAGCCAAGACAACCTTTGTCTATCTCATAGTCTTCATTGAGCGTTACAAGCCTTTACAACCTCTGCCAAACACTTGGCTCTAAAACACATGTGCACATGGGAAAGGTTGTGTGGGGCCGGAGCTATGTTGAAAAACTATGGTGGGTCAAGTCGAGACGGGTGAAGCTCAGCGGAGGCGACGGCAAGCTTCGGCCGGCAGAACTTGAGCTGAGGCTTGGTGCGAGGCAAGTAGCAGGGGCGGTGGAGCTCGAGCCGAGGCCTGGCGGGCATTGTAGGGGCAGAGGTTGGCGGCCGACCGAAGGTCGAATGGTGGCATGCAGATGTTGGCGATCTGTTAGTACATTTGTGGCTACAGAGGCATATCGAGAAATGACTCTACTAAAATGCCTCCACATAAACAGGCTTGTTGTAGTGTCCCAATGAGTCACACAACACTTACCCTCCCCTTTGACACTAGCACATCCTCTTAATAGCAAAAACAATCAACATGGTTTCATCTTTTGGTCGAATTATGTCAAAAATCTGCGAATTTTGGTGTCTTACGGTGGTGGATGAAATAGTCGTTTCCCACAAAATTGTTATGTCCATTTTTGAACATCTATGTGCATGTATCATGATGGCAAACTGCACCGCTTGGTGTGTGGGAGGACACGGGTTCTAATCCCCAACTTATTTCATTTTTTTCTCTATTTTTCCATTTTTCATGTTTTGTTACACAAGTGGGAACTATGCAGAAAAATAAGAGCATATCAATTTTTTTCTAATCTCTGTCCTATTTTATTTTCTTTCGCTGCTGAATGCCGCAATTTTTTTCTCTATAAGCGAGTCCAAAAAAAAAATAGAACGACAAATTAGGAACACATGAGGGATTTGAACTCGGGATGACTAAAAATTGATGGCAGTCCAATAAACAAACGGTAATGCTCGGCGTAAGACGTCCGATATGATTAAAAATATCGGACGCCGCTTACCAGCCGCAGCATCGGCATCTCAATTTCCTCGGGCTCCTCGCTCGTCCTTATCTCCACGCGTCGCAACGCGTCCGTCGCCCTCGATCCAGGCGCCGCCCCTCTTGCTCCTCCCGCCGTCACGCGCTATCTACACACAGCGCATCGCGCATCGCCGCCTCTTCCTGCTCCGCTGCGCGTCAACGCCGTCGGTCGTTGCAGTCGCCGCTCCTCTGCGTGCCGCCGCACGTCGCTGCTCCTCGAGCTGCAGCCCCGGCCATCCGCGCGCCGCCGCCAAGCTCCACCGCACGCTGCCTCCGGCCCCCCCTCCGGGCGCCGCCACGCCGCTTCTCCGGGCGCCGCTCCTCCACGGCGGCGCTCCTCCGGGCTCCGCCACCGCCGCCCATCTCCCCCGGCAAGAGCTGCGCCGGTAGGGGCAGCTTCTCCCCTGCGGCCAGGGAGGAGCTGCGCCGGTTGCCACCAGTGGAGCTGGCCCGGGACGGCCGCAGGAGCTCCAGAGCGGTGGCGCACGAGGCCGGCGGCGAGCTCAAGTGTGATGTTGCGTTAAGCACCTCACGGTGTTGCAACAGTCTTTGTTTTATGTTGCATAACTCTCTGTATGTTGCAACAATTATTTTTGGATGTTCCATCTGTTGATTTTTTATGTTGCAACCTCCGCGTTCCAATGTTTTACCGTGCTATAGATGTTGCATTGGTTGCAATGATTTTGCCTTGTGTTGCAATAGCCTTGTCTTGATGTTGCACGAAGTTTGATTGGATGTTTCGTATGAAATTCGATTGGATGTTTTATATGAATGTCATGTTTCATGAAACATGCTCTGATGTTGCGGTGGGAATTTTTACTCAACTCCCGTAGCAACTGGATGATATCCGATGGCGTCCGTTTCTATAGGGGTCTCCAATGTTGCAACAGGTGGCTTTCTTTGTTTCAGATATTGTTCTATGATGTTGCATATATTATTTTTGTATGTTGCAAAAAGGTTTACATGTTACATGCAACATTACATACATGTTGCGGCGGGAATTTTGCATGCTACAGTACCGTCCGATATTTTAATCACCGTCGGACGTCCGGGCGCTAGCAAGCCCGTTTTTTTTATCTAATAAACGTACACTATTTGACGGGTTTATGCAATACATTGAGAGATTCCTGGCGGGCGTCCTTATCTTATCTATTAACTAGGTGGTACTGCGGGAATTTATACAAAATTTAAAGATGCAATTTGAAAATAGAAACACTAAAATGATTGCATTGCAATATTTTTTGTAGACAACAATGTAGAGGAAATCATATTTATTTTATTGAGAGAGAACTACTTAGAAACTCCGCGTGTTGCTGTGGGAATTTATACAAAATTTGAAGATGCAATTTGAAAGTAGAAACACTAAAATTATTGTATTTATGAACTAAAATTGCATTTATTTACTATTCATATTTGATTGGCTGACGGGTGTATCCATTTATGTAATACTATAATACTCTTACCAAATTTTGTTCAGACAGTTTTGCAGGATTGTCTCTAGCATCATAATTAATGCACGGCCCTTCGAGTTGCTTAATGGTAAATTCTTGTGGCACTATCCGAAATGTCTCATAGACTGTCTATTTTGGTTAAGCCGTGGGGTTGTAACTAGAGTAAGTAAGGCACCTTTCAGAATGCCTCTACCAATGTCTCGATCTGTTAGTACATTTGTGGCTACAGAGGCATATCGAGAAATGACTCTACTAAAATGCCTCCACATAAACAGGCTTGTTGTAGTGTCCCAATGAGTCACACAACACTTACCCTCCCCTTTGACACTAGCACATCCTGCATTTTCACGACGTGTATCTGCCGCCAGCCACAGAACGGAACAGAAGAGGAAGAGAGAGAACGACAGAGGAATCCAGAGAGACAGAGAGCAGCGGAGCTCGTACCCAAAGCAGCCCGGCCGTAGCAGCTACCTCGGAGCGCAGCCTCCACGGGACACCGTTCCTCGCCTCTGCACCACAGCCGCGTTACGCCTGACGTTGCCTGTGCTCGCTCGCTGGCCAGAGTCGAAGCCAGGTTCAGACTGCTGAACGGCCGAGCGTTGGTTGCAATACTGCAGCGCTGGATGCCTGGATGCCACGGAGTCAACGCTGTCAGATCGGCGTAAGTTGCTGCAGCTGGAGGGAGCGCGCGGGAGGCGAGGCTGGTCGAGCCAGCGCCGTCGGTCGACGCGCCACCGGCCGCACGCCGGGAAGCGAAGCGCACGGCCGCCGCCTGTAGTTCGCGAGAGGATAAGACTCGCGAACGTCTTTGCGGCAGAGACGACGATGGGATGTGGTAAGCAAGGGCAGACTTGTCATTTCCCCTCGTCTTTCGATTAAACAGAATTGAATAGTGGAGATAGTGTCTCTCAGTAAATACACATGATTCTACGGTGTCTTGTAGCAAAGACATTCTTTTTTAGTGGTTTGGAGCAAAAGACACCTTTTAACGGGCATCCTTTGTTTGCGGTCGACCGCACCGAAGAACTTTTGCGGTCGATGCTCCGACAACGGTAAAAGGAAACTTTCCGTCCGCGCCAGGGGTAATCATTCCCTTTTGGGAACCGCGCGCAAATTGTTCTACCCGCGTAAATCTTCGTTCTGCACGTGTTTTCATGCCATTCTTTGGACTACGATTTCTCACACGGACCACTTTCTTTTTCTTTTTTATTTGTTTCTTTTCTTTTCTTTTCTTTTTGCGATCTTTTCAGGATTCATAAATTCTCTTTTAGTCATCGGGACCGTGGAGATTGGGTGAAATAAATGGGTGGGGGGAGTAAATAAAAGCTAATTTCAACTAGAAAATTAAAAAAACAATTGTTCGATAAACTAAAGGGCCAGTCTATCTGTTAACATATTTTCTGTCAAAACCTGTCAAGTTTTAGTCCAATCAAAATACACACACATCAACAGCTAAAAATCTGACACATTTTAAGATATCAAATCTGTCAATTTTTTGTTAACAAGGGCAACAATTGTTAACGGATGCTGAAACAATTCAGCATCTGATAAGAATAAATTTTGCTGCCATAACAACCAGCCCATACTTTAATTTTTCATTCTTATTTCATTCAAATTGCCAAAAGAAAATCTATACTGTCATATTACTACAAAAGAAGGCATTGAACAAAAGGACAAACCTTCTTATTGCTTGATGAAAAATACAAATTAGTATAGCTGCATAAAATTACACATAGCTCTATCATCACAATTCACAAAGTAATGTCCGTTGTGAAAGATAAGTGGTAAACAAAGGATCACGGACATCAAGGGTAACAACAAACAGCAAGAACTAGGGCTTTAACACTGTCATAACAACCAAGTGTGGCCAGAACAACATTATAAACATGTAAATCGTCAAAAGCATTCAGGATCAGCCATCGGAAAAGAATGATGGATATATGCCCGCAAAGACAATTAAGAAAAAATAACAGTTTTAAATGGTATACTCTCACTCGCCAGTGTCACACTCCAATAAATTGGTAATCGGTTTTGAGCAGTGAAAATCTATCTCACCAGTTTCTATACCTCCTGATCTGAGGATTCACAAACTTCTCAGGAGACTTGGAGTAAGGGATGTTCTCCCAAAAAAGATAGAAAACAGTTGGGTGGAAACAAAGCTAAGCACAACACGGTACACTTTATATTCACCTAGTACACTATCACAAACCATAAAAATTCGCATACATACACAGATTAAATGTGTAATGTTTATTCAACAAAAACGCTACTTACAGTCATGAAAAAGTTTCTGCACACGTCCTTTTATTACATTAATTTTTATATACAACATTTTCAAGAAAAGTTCTTCTATAGACATTTTCTTCAAAAAGTTATATAAAAATAATTCTAAAAAACTTAGACACAATTTACACATATTTTTCTGTACAATATCTCAAAGAAATTTCTCTACAAAACATTTGCTAGATAATTTCTATACCAATCTTGAAAGAAGTTCTTAAAGTAACAAATTATCTTTCTATATAATGTTTGATACATAACTAATCCGGCTAAACCTTATGTAGACAAAGTTTTGTACAAAATCTTTTCTGAAAAATATTATCTATCTTTTTGGTGCAATCACAGAATGTTATTATAATAACTTATTAATGTGCATAACTTGGCAGCATAACTTTTCTATATACTTTTTTTGCGTAACTTTGTGACACAAAACTTAGCTAGAAAGCCTTTTATTGAACATTTTCAGATTAAATTTACTATATAACATTACCAAAACAAAGTTATTCCACAACTTTTTCCAAAAAGGTTATTGTAATAACATTTTTCACATAATGTTGTCTAGTAATATTTCTAGAAAAAATAATAAAATATGTATTTGGAGGGCAATCATATCATGTACCTACAAAATTCTTGTATTTGAAATGTTAGCAAGAAAACAATTGAAGTAAACACTACATAGATAGTTTTTTTATATAATCCTTTTACCGAAAATTTGTTAGAACTTGATACTTCGAAAAACTTTGTCATATAACTTATGTATGAAAAGTTTGATAGAGAGTTTTTTGTATATACTTTTTTATATTATTTTTCTAGATAATTGTTTTTACAAAACTTTATATATATAACTGAACTTTAGCCTATTCACCAAACAAAAAGAAAAAACAAGAGAAAAAGATGTAGGAAAAAAGTTATCTAAACGTAGTTCGATACAAACAATATGAAAAATGTTATATGCAAAAAAGTATATGGAGAGAGGTTTATGCAAAATCATCTAAAAATGGTGGATATTATGTAGCCTAACTTTTTGATGCAATCTTTTTATGACAAAAACAGAGAAAGCTTATACGAAATCTTTACGTTGCTTTAAAACTTACATGGAAAACTTATCAAGTAAAACTTTCTTAGGAATACTTTGGTACGAAAAGTTTTGTTAAAAAACTTTGCTTTCGACTGTCAAGTAAAACGTTGCTCATTACAATTAGGTACAAAAGTTTAGTATGAATCTTTCAATAATTCAGAGAGCTTCTTTGAACTAAAACTCATTTACAAAATTTTGCTAACAACTTATCTAAAAACATAAAATGAAAACTTTTGACAACCTAATAACTTTTAAATAAAACTTTTTTTTGCATAACTTCTTCAAACTTTTCTTTATAACTTTTTACTAAAAACTTTGTCAGTAACTCTTGTAAAAATCTAAGCTGAAAACATTACCCGCGCATTAATGTCTTTTAGTTGCTTGTACATGGAGTGGCTGGTAAACTGAATATTGGTTACTTAATTATGGGATACAAAGCAAATTGCAGTATCTTTTGCTTCAAGCTAGAAGTGCATCTCTGGCTGTGCATCTCAGCATCTGAATATCCTGTATATTCATTAAATCACCGGATGGAATCTGCATTTAAAGTGGTGTTGCTCGGATCCCAACGGCTGTGTAAAGATTATAAGTTATCTTTTCTGACGAAGCTGAAATGACCACCAATGTCCATTGAAAAAAAGTGGCCACCATTAATGCTTTGTGATTCATACAACTGAGTAATTAGTAAAACTATGAAATTGCTATATATGGTCTTCGTGCTTTTTAAAAAAATATAAAAAATAGGTAGGGGCTTCCCCTCCCGACTTCGGTCAAAAAAAATGTCGATTGCTCGATGTACTGCAAGACAAAATATGTTACAGGAATAAAACATTTTAGGTTGAATTATGTATCATTTCTAGCTGTACTAACAATGGTTCAAAACTCAAAATCACATTACCATCATAGATATTTCCACCGCAGCAAAGCGAATAACACCGAGACAGAGTTTATTGAAAAATATTAATAATAAGCGGCATGATTCTAAATAAGCTTCTGTATAATAAGTTAATGCCTTCAATTTATGTAACAATAATAAACTGCTATGGTTATTTAAATGGAGAAGGCAAAACTTTAAAAGAATTGAAATCAATATCATATTGAACTTGTTAACCGGCCGCGGAGTTTCAACTAAATTTTGAAGAGGCCAATAGTAGAGGATAAGTGAATTAATTAAACTAGACAAGGACATCTTTGAAGTTAGGTTGTTGTATTCCCTACAAGGTTAAGATTTCGCAGTTGGGGGCTCATGGACCATGTTGACAGAACTTAAACTTGCCCTGTTTTTTACTAACCTATTTTAACCTACACAGCTCGATACGAAAGAGACCTAAAAGGAACTTTCGACCTTGTACTGGTGAATTGGAAAGGACAAAATCTTTTTACTCACATTTAATTTTACACTGCTATCATTGTATCGAAGATTACCTTAAGATGGGGAAACCATAAATAGCCAGCGTTCCATGAGCTCATGCAGCACCAAATATACAGCAGCAGCTACAGAAGCGGCTCCCTAGCAGCACGCGATTTCTTAAAAATTTTAAGATCATTGATTCGGCAACATCCAATTCACAGAGTAGTACTCACTAGACTATGCAAAAAGTACTCCATGAAGAACACATAAATAATTCCCTCGCTATACAAAGATTAATCGCAAAAGGGTTAAAAGACATTAAACCAATCATTTGCTTACATCTTAGAAGAATCAGATCACATGGCCTGGCAAAAGGTCATAGCAACAGTAGTACAATCCATCACCCCTGCAGATGCACCACCAAAGCAATAGCAGCAAAGCAGCGGTGCATCCTAGCAAACGATTGCCATCAATCTCCATCACCAGTGCATGGATCTACCGTTGCAAAGACTTCTGACACATCCAAAACAACCCCCTACTGAGAGCTCCACCCCCGCTGCTGCTCGCCTGCTCCCGTGGGCGAACGCGGTGGAGCAAGAGAAGATGCATATGGGGAGAGGAAGCAGGTAGGACGGGCTCACCGGAGATCGATCCCGATGCCGGGCTTGATGATGGATTCATCCTCCAGGTCGCCGTCGCATGGCTGAGATCCCGCAGTCGGGCTCACCCACCACCGCAGCCAAGCGGGCGCCGGATGCGGGGCCGAGCCATCTCCCAGTCGGCGAGCGCGAGCACCACGCGCAGGTCCCCGTCCCTTCCTCCCGAGGGATGAGCGTCAAGCCCAGGGCGCAGCTGCCTCAATGGCGGCGAGTCGGCGCGGCCGCGCGGGGGCCGGGAAACCCTAGCCACCGCATCTCAGCCTCACGGCGAGCTCCGCGACGCTTGTCTTTGTGTGGAATTCGGCCGTCGCTGCCCCGCATCACGAGCCGACGCTCTCCCGAGGTCTCCGAATCTCCGATGCCCCAGCCGGCCGAGCCATCGCCGCTGGAACTGGAGGAAAGAGAGAGAAAAGGGAAGGGGAAGGAATGAAAACGACGAGTCAAGGGGGAGGCTTATCTCCGACGACCGACAAAAAAGATGGGACCCACGGGTGCGCCGAACGTGTCGGATCGACCGCACGGTCGATAACATGCGATCGACTGGAAACTCAACATTGCGCCTTTTAACGGTGTCCCCTGGCAAAAATTCCCTCGAAATTAAACCACCCACGAGGCCACAAAAGGCAAGAAACGTGAAGAGAGAAGGGGACGAGTCGGGCACAGGGCAGAGCGGAGAGAACAGAGGCGAGACACCCAACACTCGTGACTCCAGTCGAATCGAGCCCCGAGCAATTCTCCACATCAGAGTAGAGACCAGATCGCGGGAAAATGTACAGGTCGCAGCTGCAGGAGCTGTGCCAGCGGCGGCGGTGGGCGCCGCCGGTGTTCGAGCACACCCGCGAGGGCCCCGACCACGTGCCCCTCTTCCGCGCCACCGTCACTGTCCATGAAGAGAAGTTCAGCAGCCCGGACGAAGGGGCGCGGTCGACGAAGGAGGCGTACAACCTCGCCGCCATGGCCGCGTTCGAGCACCTCAGCTCGCTCCCGAACGCGGCACCTGCTCCGGTTCCGGCCGCTCCAGCGATTCCGCCGCCCGGTGAGTTGCTGTTCGGCTCAGTACGGTTTTTGGGTAAAATAGGGGTTCTGTCCCTCGGTTTCTCTCGTCTTCGCGATAAGATTGCTTTCCATCCATGGTACCCATGCCTTAGTTTTCCTTTTTTTTCTAGAAGAATACTTTGAATCTTTAAAAAAAAATAGAAGAAATACTTTGTTTTTTTCCTTTATAAAAATTGAAATTGGATGGTCGTGTCGTAGCATCGGTTCGCCGTTCGCCCTGATGCCTGAGCATTTTAGTTGTTCCCTGATGCCTGAGCATTTTTTTAAGAATCACTTGCCATTTGGTTGCCTAGCTTCTGAAAGTACTTCTGATTATCAGATGAACTGATGAGGATTTGAACTTATTACCAGAACAAAACTGTTTACATTCGAGCCTTACAAATATTATTATGGTTGCAATAGAAGAAAATGATCCCTATTTTAGTTTACTACTATTACAATGGGAAGTACTGGTAGCAGACATTCATGTAGGTAGATGGCTCATCTGCACACTTTATTTTTTGATTTCATATTGATGGCACCTGATTTTGCAAGGACACCGTGAGATTCTTGTAGCCAGCTGACCCTGAAGATAAAAGTCTGGTGGTTGTATAATGGATATAGCAGAAGCACCACGTGTATCTCTGAATACATAATAAACTTCACAGAGTCATGTTGAAGTAATTTAAGAATTCAGAAGTTGTCTATAGGTTTAGTAAAAGAGTTACACGGTTGCATCTCAGGAGCATTCATCATGTGATCTATATATCCTTCCCGGAAAATTGTTATTATTCTGTGTTCCTTTTATGTCTTAATTAGTTGGTTAGTCCTTTACCATGACCCTTGGAACCTGTTGTAATTTATTATCTCGTGTTATAACAATCCTTTTATCATGGCACTAGAAGTATTTTTTCTCATTTAAGATTCTTTTTTTGCTTTATCTATCGTACTCACTAGTTTTTTTTTATATTGTAGAGACCCAGATTCCTTACAAGACTCAGTTACAAATGTATGCTCAGAAGCGAGGCAAGTACCTGCCTTCATATTGTCCCATTCATGGAGGATCTTTACATGCACCTCTATTCAAGTCAAAAGTAACCATAGACGGGCAAACATTTGAGAGCCCAGAATACTGTCGCACACTGAAGGAAGCTGAAACTGCTGCTGCCAAAGTTGCTCTGATGTACTTACCTCAAGAAGCAAACCCACCACAGAAAGTGCTGGTTGGTCCATTTCTCTGCTTATTCTTTTATTTTTCACTTATGGTGCATTAAGTTAGCACCAGATCACCTATTTATGATTACTTATACACTCTTCAGCACTTTCCAACTTCCAGTTGTCCCGTACATTTGGGTCCAATGACATTCTGTTTTATATCGATAAATCAAACTTTAAGATTGGGAATGACTTGTACAAAAGGACGTATTTTAATGTCTAATGTTCTACTCTTTTTTTTTGGCTCATTCAGATGCGCAAATGTATTAAAATGCATGCCATTTCATACCCTGTTGGCAAATAAGTCATATAGTTGTGAAGTTAAAGGCCTGCTTCCAGTTCTTAGGTCTTAATTGTGTTAAAGCCTGAGGAAGTCACTTCCACCCTGTTTCTGCTTGTTAAGAAAGTGTCTGTCTTGTTACTACTTTTACAGTATTGCTATTGTTTCTGGTTTGTGGTTCTTGTTCGGCTTCATCTCTAGACTATCCAATTTGCTTGGGACTAAACATTTCGTTATTTTTCTATTAGATTGAATCCATGATCCGACTGTGTAGATACTAGGGCTGTATGAATAGTGTTAGAAATTCCGTTAATAATCATTGAACTGTGGTTATTTACCATATCAACTACCAAGCATATCTCATCATGCATAAACTTTGCCTGCTTCTAAAACTTATACTTGCATCTGTAACTGCCTGCTCCGGAGGTTATCATTCCTTAACCAATGTACCTTTTGACAAAATGTGATGTGGCAATAAGCGAGTAAACTCTGAAAATTATCTTTGCTTGGTGCCTTGGTGGTGAATTGCAATAATGTAACTGTTGCAGGTGCCTAACAGCTAGCCTGAAAGGCTGAAACAAGGTTCATAGATAACACTTTGTTAATAAATTGGGTCATGAGAGCTTTACTCTGTAACTTCAGATATGTCCTAAGCTTCTTTAATCATTTAGTAGCAGTGCAAAGTTCATGGATCAAATGCTCTTAGATTCTAATATCCCAAATACATTCAGCCAAAAAAAATTATTGTTACAAGGCACATTATCTGCTAAATTTCAGTTATACTAAATTAAATGAATCCTTCAAAATGTTACAGGTTCCGTCAGTATCTTATAAAAATCGTCTACAAGAATTGGCTCAGAAAGAAAACTGTCCCTTGCCTGTCTACATTACAACTTCAGATGTCTCAAATCATTCTGCTGCCTTCATATCAACTGTGGAAATTCAAGGTGCAACTTTTCAGGGAGAGCCAGGAAACACTAAGAAGCAAGCGGAGATGAATGCTGCTAAGGTTGCTTTTGAACATTTCAAAGACAGTAAGTCATTACACTACTGAAATAGCTGCCTTCATATCAAGAACAAACTTGCTCACCATAGCTAAATCTGCAAGTATCTTCTCAACTCATTACATTGGATCAAATGATGGCATTTCTGTTCCAAAAGCTTCATTCTTATTAACAGTATAACTTGTTGTCGATTGTGATTGCGGTCCCTCAATATGCCTGTTGAGTGATATACCTGCTATGCATTAAGAACTGTCATTGCTATGATAATATGATATGTACGAATTATATGTGTGATATTTTGCTTTTATAAAACCTTGAGACTTTCTCAACACTACTAAATTCTCACTGTGCACATGTGCAGATAGAAACAGGAACTGCTACTTTACTCTTAGAGTCTTAGTATCATCTATGACTACTTTTTATGATTTATCTATACAACATATATCAGTGTGCACTTAATTACAAAATTCATAGCCTCAGTAGCAGTTACTGATATATGGATCCATCGTTAAGACTTGTCTAGTTCACAGTTGATAGTTGTATCTGTTTCCATATTCATACTGCTTTAGAATTTAGATTAAAAGTATACTGACAAACTTACTATTCTGATCCTTGGTTACAATGTTTCAAAACCATGCCATGGTTATAGCTCACATTCTGTTTTGAGTTTTTTAAAGATATTCCACCTATCCAACCTTGTTTTTTTCCATCTATGTATTGCATATGTTAGCAACATCTTCCTTTTTTTGCCTTTCAGGGAATAAAGGCTCTGCTTGTTCTGCTGTACATGGAGGACCATCCATGCAACAAGGAACCATGAACCTGTCCTCTGGACGAAAGATAACGATTATAGAACCTCAATTTTCAGTTCCCATTGTATCAATAACAAACCAGGGCAAGGATAATGACTTTGATGCCGGTGAGTTTTCTGGTTACATTCCTTTCATTCCCTTTCTTTGCAAACTACCACCTCAAGTACATGAAAATTTGGCTGTGTGGTTGCAAAGCGCGGAAACTTTTCCTTTTTCAAAAGAATGTACATGAAAATTTTATATTCTTTAGTCTACGCTGGGATTAGCTTCAGATCTCAGGGTCAGGGATGGATGGCCTCCAGGTGACATAGCTGCAGTATTGTGATATCGTAGTGGCTGTGCTGCTATTTACCCTGAAATTTGATATTCTGAATCACAAAAAAAATTCGGATCATATTTTCCTTAACCAGTTAATCAATGTTATTGCCACTGGGAGGCCTTGATTAATTTTGGTTGGCCAAATCTTTTTCTAGCATCCATTGTCCATGATATCTGTGTTCCATGTTTACATACTGCAACCCGTGACCAAAGGTTCTCGTGGTGTAACGGCTCCGGGGGTCAATGAAACCCCTGTTGCCGGCCCGGTTTCGAATATTGACACCAGCTTCTTTAAGACAAAATCAGAGGGACATCTCTCCCTCTGGTCGAGTTTTTTTTTCATACTGCAACCCGTGTAAATTTGTTTTTGTATGTATGCCTTTGGATGATAGTGAGTTTTCTCCATGTAATCTTGATTTTCATTCATTAGCTCATGTTATATGTTCATGTGCAGTAAACAATGGCGCTAGATCAGCTGCCTCTGCTAACCCACTTCCTGTTGCTGCTACGACACAATCCCTTGATGGGACCACTGAATCTTTAAAGCTGGAAGTTGACAAATTATTCCTTCCAGAGCCAAGCACAGAAGATGTATCAATGGAATCATCCCTGGAAGTCAACAAACTACCCCTTCCAGAGCCAAGCACTGAAGCTAAAGTAATGTGCACACCTCTGCATGTTGATGAACCACCCATTCCAGAGCCAAACACTGGAGTTGAAGACATGATGGACTCACCTCCGCAAGTCGGGGAACCGCCCATTCCAAAGGCAAGCTCAGAAGCTGTAGCAATGGAACACACACCGACTGCAGATGATCACTCACCCCCCATAGCCCCCACCAGTACCTCTAGTGTCACCGTGCCAACTAGTACCAGCTCCGATGGATGCGGCTGCTACATGTCAACCAACAGAATCCAAATCCACCCTCGCTGCAATGACATGGAGATCCCGGAAGGCGCAACCATGCTTCCCTTCAGTGACGACGTGTGGGTGGCCTTCAGCCTGCCCTTCAGTGATAACAAAAAAGGTAATCTGAACTCCGCAACGTGATTTTATTGGAAACCCGGATCCATTGCCATGTGCTTGCTCTTGCTCCCCACTGAAGCTGTTTTCTCTCTTGTCGAAACGCAGATAGCAGCACTGCCGCTTAGGAACATTGGACAGCACACAAGAGGAGAATTGGCGGATGCTCTTATGACGCTGACGTAGCTTGTGCCAAGCTTAATTCATCTCCGTCGTATGTCGGCTAACTGGACCGCCATTCACTGCAACTATAACTAGCATTTCGTTTGTGGACCATTTAAACTTCTATTGCATCTGGCTGATAAAGCTGCTTGCTCAACCATGTGAGCGAAACCTAAGTTATATTCCTGACTGGGTTATAACTGAGAACTAGAGAACCTGAACTTTAATTGGACCATCCGCAGCATCCGTCCTGATCAGATTTTTTTTTCGTGTTTCTTTGTTGAGTTCGTTTTCGTGATTCGCTCTCCTCTGCGTGCGCTTTTTGTTCAACTCTTGAACACACTTATTTTGCCAGAGAGTTTCGTGTCATTTAAATCCGTTTGGACGCCGAAAATTTCCCCTTATCCGTTTGGCCAGTGAAATGTTTGCACTCCACCTGGGATGTACGTGTGTGCCGGACGGAGATCCACTGCAACTTAACACTGCACGGATTGTCAGCCGTCCGATATCGCAGGAAACGGTCCAGATCGAGTGCTACAGTTGTGAACAGTGACAGATGGATAGTACACTGCCTGTGTTTTACTGTGGTGTCCCTGTAGCGCACAGTGGTGAACAGTATTCCCTCTCTTGTGCCGCGACTGCTTAACGTGCAGTGGTGCAGTGGCTATAGCCACTGCACTGCCACTGCACCGGATCCTGGTCCGTGTGTGCCCGTTGCTTGTTGAGAGTCTATGGCCGTCTGCGTCTGCCTGCCCTCCTGCAGCCGTTACGGGGTGGCCCACTGGCCCCGTCACGTTGCTGACGAGTGACGACACGAAGACGACACCGCACACCACCACCAACAAAGCAAGCGCCGCTTCGCTGCTCGACCCCCACCACCTCGCACCGCCGCCCTTTCTCTTGGGTCTTCGGCGCCTCGCCAGTGCGCGCATGCGCGTGCGAGGGACGGCG
This sequence comes from Echinochloa crus-galli, assembly GCA_900205405.1. Taxonomy (NCBI): domain Eukaryota; kingdom Viridiplantae; phylum Streptophyta; class Magnoliopsida; order Poales; family Poaceae; genus Echinochloa; species Echinochloa crus-galli. The sequence goes on from OAMR01000974.1 coordinate 42,423, forward strand.
AGCCGGCGACTGAGGCTGACCGCGCCACCGTTTGTCTGCCGCTGCCCCGCGGTAAGGAGAATCCCCAACTTTACTCTTCCACCTTGCTACCACCACTGGCTGTTGCCCCCTCGGCCCCTCCTGCCTCTGCTGTCCTCCTAGATCAGCTACATCTGTACTCCGCGTCGCGTCCGCGAATGAGGTTTCCGCGGGGTGGCAGCACCGTTTGTTTTGCAAGATTAAGAATGGGCTGATTTGTGTCGATTGAGTTGAGCTGGGCGCCCGCTATTTTATAACACCGACGGGGACGTGCTTCAGTTGACTTCCACTTGGTTGGTTTCTCGGCCCCTTCTGGGTCCTGAGAACAATTGACCTGATGTTCATTTTCATATTTTTGTTTGACCATACGACTGAAGTACTCGCCATGCGGATTCCCTATTTTCACCAGCTGGAAACGGTTTTCATTTTGCCATGTCCAATGGCCAATGCCCTGTACATTGTGTGGTTATAGTTGGATCTGAAACTGGCACTTACATAGTAATATGGACACAAATAGAGATACTTAAACTTGATATGTGAATAAATCTGTGATGTGGAATCTTTCTTTTTATGAATAAGCATGCAAGAGGAAAAGTTGTAAGGAGGTATCAATGTTTTCTCTCTTTTGAATTGTATAAGGTAAAGTACCACAGCAGACACGATGTGCTTTTCCTTTTCTTGTAGAAAACCTGTTGGGTGGTACTTTACTTCTTAATTAGGCCTTGTCTCCATCCTTCTTAATTTGTTTGCTCACTTCGTACACATTCACTTCCTTCTTTGTGATCTGGCAGCCCATTTTAACTTCTCCCATCTCCAAATTTTGATTTAGGGTCTCTTTCAAATTCCCTGGAGGATAAGAGATAAAGACCAACTGTTCTGAAGGAAGTTTTTAGAAATTTCCAGACATGACAGGATCGAATATTTCTTGGGCTTGCCTTCTACTGCTATGTTTTGCTTCCATGGGAGATGCAGAGTACATGAAGTACAAAGATCCAAAGCAGCCTATCAACACTAGAATCAATGATCTTATTGGGAGGATGACCCTTGCTGAAAAAATTGGCCAAATGACACAGATAGAACGGCAAGTTGCATCTGCAGATGTCATGAAAAAATACTTCATATAAGCTTGTGAATGTACATGAACGTATAGGGTGATTGGAAATATTTGCTGTCTTGCATATGGATTTTGTTTAGGTGATAAAGACAAATGAAGCTTATACAGACATACAGTTATACACTCCACAACTTTAGCTCCTTTGTGACAATGTGATATCTGAGTCTGTTGTTATGCAACTTGTAATGTCGAACTTCTCTGCTGTTTACTAGGTAGCATCTTAAGTGGTGGTGGAAGTGTTCCTGCTCCCCAGGCCAGTCCATCAATTTGGGTTAACATGGTAAATGAATTCCAGAAAGGTTCCTTATCAACACGTCTAGGAATTCCTATGATTTATGGGATTGATGCTGTTCATGGTAATAACAATGTCTACAACGCCACCTTATTCCCTCACAACATTGGGCTTGGAGCTACAAGGTACGTCTCTGATGATCTATGTACTACATGTTTGCGATATGACAAGCATCTTACATGGCAAGAAGGCCATAGTTTTCATCAAGACTTTTCTTGGTCAATTTAAAATACAATATTACTGTATGCTTTGCTGGATACAATGTTCTAAAATTCACATCATTTTAGCAAAATAAACTTGTTTCTTGTTGGCAAGCAGATTGTCCAAACATTGTCAACAAATATGTGTAGATATATAATCACCTTTGTCTTTCTTGTGTTGTTAGGGATCCTGACCTCGTAAGAAGGATTGGTGTAGCAACTGCTCTTGAAGTACGGGCAACAGGCATTCAATATACTTTTGCTCCATGTATTGCAGTAAGAACATATACATAGTTTTCTTGCTTCTGCTATGCATCAGATCTGCATGAATTTTAGTATATTCTTGTTTCACTAGAAGTTATATTGATCAGTAATTATTCTTATAGCTTGGTTTAGGTTTGCAGAGATCCAAGATGGGGCCGATGTTATGAGAGCTACAGTGAAGATCACACGGTTGTCCAGCAGATGACAGATATTATTCTTGGTTTGCAGGGAGAGATCCCAGTCAATCATACCAAGGGAGTTCCATATGTAGCTGGGAAGTAAGATATTCTTTTCTCACTGGTGATAAAAATGGAATGGTAGATGTAAAGTGTAAACCAATACTTAAGGCACCTGCATCTTTATCTAAGAAATATTTTGAAATTAATCGCCTATATGCCTTGGCAGCACTCTACCAGTAAATTACGTACTATACGATTGAAACTAGTGTTGGGAAGCAAGCAGTGCTAATATGTTGCCGCGTGAAAGAATTTTCTGTCTTGTCCTTAAACCTAAGCTTATGGTTTTTGCAGGGATAAAGTTGCTGCTTGTGCTAAACACTTTGTTGGTGATGGTGGAACTCATAATGGAATCAATGAGAATAACACTATCATTGATGAACATGGACTGTTAAGCATTCACATGCCACCATATTATGACTCTATCATAAAGGGTGTTGCAACTATTATGGTTTCATACTCAAGCTTGAATGGTGTAAAAATGCATGCGAACCATGATCTAGTCACTGGCTACCTGAAATCCAAACTACGCTTTAGAGTTAGTAACAATATGCAAGACTGCAACTTAGTTTACATTACTTTGCCATGATCTGTAACTTAATTTTGCATATTGGCTGATCGCAGGGTTTTGTGATATCAGACTGGCTAGGAATAGACCGTATCACCTCACCTCCTGGTGCAAACTATACATATTCTGTGCAAGCTGGAATAAATGCAGGGATTGATATGGTATATGCGTTTCTTTTTAGAAAACTATTGATTGCATTCATACTAACTGCTCATACATGGTTGACTAACTTCTGCTGGAAACAGGGTTTGTGATCAATGAAGTTTACTTTTCCACCATTTTTCTTTAAAAACTTTTGATCACCTCAATTCCAGATCATGGTGCCATACAATTACACTGATTACATTGGCGATCTGACATCTCTTGTCCACAAGGGTATCGTCAATATGAGCAGAATTAATGATGCCGTAAAGCGTATCCTTCGAGTCAAATTTACTATGGGCCTGTTTGAGAACCCATTAGCTGATCTTAGCTTTGCAGATCAGCTTGGAAAGAAGGTTGGTAATCGAGAGCATGTTGTATATTACTTCCATATTTTGCACACTACCTTCTCAGGTTACATAGTGATCAAAACCCAGTTTTCATGGATGACTAGGTTAGGATTCATGCTATTAAGCAACTTAGTGACTGTGTATTTTAATTTAATACAGGAGCACAGGGAATTGGCTAGAGAAGCTGTCAGGAAATCACTTGTTCTCTTGAAAAATGGGAATTCTCCTAATCAGCAATTCTTACCTCTGCCAAAGAAAGCTAGAAGGATCCTTGTAGCTGGAAGTCATAGTGTGGAGGATGGTCAATTCAATGGATGGGAGCCAGCGGAAATATCACAACTGGTATGTGCATTTGGTATACATATGATTCTTTTGTCTCTAACTGCAGGCCTTGAAAGTATTTAAGTACAACGAGAACTGTATTTGTGCGTATTCTTTTTCAGATTCTGTCTGCTTATGGAATAAACTTAATTCCCAAGTTGAAGTGTCAGCATTCATTGTAGTTATTTTCCATATAGCTAGGTGTCTTGGTATCCCTAAATAGCATGGGTTGAAGCATCGTTTACATATCAGAAGATAGTATCCCTAACTGCAAATGCTACAAGCAAAAATGAGCATATTCGCTCTTCAGAGAACAGATGCATCACATCAAAACAAACCCTTCATTTCCAGTTTTTAGATCAGAAAACAGACACCACATCTGCTAATTTCCATGAATGGCTGAAATATATTCACACATCACAATTTACCTAGATAGCATGTACATGATCCACAGCAATGTGATGACTGTGACACTATTGCTCTACTGAATTGACATGATTTCTGACTAAAAATTTAGAATATACTAACTTCCTGATACACTTCTGTGTTTTGTTCAGTAGCAAGTAATAGTTGAAATATCTAAAGCAGCAACATCTGCTATATTTGTCATTGCAGTGATTAAATATCCTCTGCAGGGACAACAATTCTTGATGCCATAAAGTCCACTGTTGCTGACTCAACGGTTGTCATATACTCTGAAAATCCCGATGACAGTTTCATGAAGCATAATGACTTTACATTCGCTATAGTTGTCGTTGGCGAGCTACCATATTCTGAAACAGTAGGTGACAGCACTGACCTCACTATACTAGACCCTGGTCCAGATACAATCAGAACTGTGTGCTCTGCAGCTAAATGTGTGGTGGTTATCGTCTCTGGCCGTCCTGTTGTTATCGAACCATATGTTCCACTGATGGAAGCGCTTGTTGCTGCTTGGCTTCCTGGCACCGAAGGTCAGGGTGTCGCTGATGTTCTTTTTGGGGACTATGGATTCACTGGAAAGCTCCCCCGTACCTGGTTCAAGTCTGTTGACCAGCTGCCTATGAATCTGGGAGATGCGCACTATGATCCACTCTATCCGTTCGGATATGGTTTGACAATAAATTCATCATTGCCAGGGTAAGCATAAAACCTATTTGAACTATTGATTTTGTTTTGAAAACAAATTAAATGGAATAGCACCAGATGATCTGTCATTTCTGATTCTCATTTGTCGTTTCATCGTGTCTGCTGTTCTCAGATTTTCGGGTACTGACAGTCTGGTGCATACGAAGCAAAGAATGATATATGCTGTGCTGTGTTCTATACTGTCATTGGTGCTGATCAATTATTTGGTCATAGCTTAGGCGTTGTAGACTACTAAGTATTATTAGCCGTGTCTAGTGGTGTTGGCAGTGCCGGCGATTGTTCCTAACTGCTTAACGGGAGTGACTTGTTGGGTGGTACCACTACAAAACGCTTTGCCGACCATCAACCAATCTGTTATTTCATCAGTCAAATTATCATTTGTAATCTTGTTTTCTTCCCCCATCTAGCGAGGTAAAATTAAAACAGGAGCGTGTATACATCCAGGCATCCAGCAGGTGGCTTATACAAGGTCAACTGGTCAATCAGTGAAAATCGGTACAATTGCTGTCCGAAAATACTCATGCTGCAGCAAGTTACATCTCTGGTCGAAACATGGTGCAAGCTTCTAATCATAGAAACCAAGTTCTAAATAATACCACGCGCATGGCAATGTCTCCGACTTCTGTCCATGCAGCCTCACCCTGCAGGTCATCACCTTCTGAGGGAATTCACCGGCGGCGCGGCGGCCAACGACGCTGCCGTCAAAGATCCCCACGTCGACGTCGAGCTCCAGCGCGCCCGACCGCCGCCACTCCGTCGCCATGCGGTCCCGGAGGTGCTCCGGCAGCCCCACCCCCTCGCCCCTGGCCACCACCTCCACGGCCTTGTCCCGGCGCTTCCCCTCGCAGTCCCACGGCTCCGCGCGCGCCCAGCCGAGCGCCACGCCGGCGTACGACACGACCACGTCGGCGCGGTCGGCGCACGTCCTGTTCATCCGGATCGTGACGCCGAACGCCGGCGAGACAACCCGGCCGGGGCGGCCGAGGTCGATGCCGTCGTGGCCGGCGACGCCAACGGCGAAGGACGGGGTGTTCAGGCCCTCCACGTAGATGTAGGCGCCGGCCGCGCGGGCGCCGCGCCCGCGTTCGCCGTCACGCTCCGGGCCAGGAACCGCGACGTGTGGCGGCACTGCTTCCGGCCCGGCAGCGCGGTGGTGTCGTACGCCGGCGTCCCGCTCGCGCGCGGCGACCTGCCCGGGTTCTGCGTGCCGGGGCGGGGCGTGGCGAGGGTGCGCCTCGTCGCCGCCGGCGAGGGGCTGGGGGTGCCCGACGCGCTGCACGAGCGCATGGAGGCCCAGCGCGGGAGGAGGGAGCGCGTGGCGCTGACGGTGCGCGTGAGGCTGGACGACGACCTCGTGGTGCTGCACAACGTGGCGTCGCGTTTGCTGCTCTGGTGCGAGGCGATGATGGATGGGCACCCGGTGAACAACGGCTCGTCGCGTTGCTCGGTTCTTGATATGACGAAAAAGTTTAGAGTAAAGTGAAGCTTTTATATTTATATATATATTCTATAGGAAGATATGACGACATGAATTCTAGGAAGATGTTTGCCCCAGATTTGTATTGAACAGAGATCTTATGGATGCATGAGAGATTTATTTGTCTGCTATACTCCTCACCTCATGGTCAATGTCGCTTGTGCTCTGGAATCCTATGTCACTTGTGCTCTGGAATCCTTTTTTTTTCTTAGACCTCCATAAACTCCAACGAGATTTAGGATTAGGGATTTGGATTTAAGGGTACATGTGGCTTCCGGGTTGTAGAAGTAGAAGGATGTTGGGGGAGGTTGTCAACTTGACGATTGAGATCGACGACGAGGCCGCAAGCGCAATAAGGATGACGAGACGGGGAAATGCATGGAACATATGTGGATGCCGCATGCTAATCAGCTGTAGTGCACGGCAACTAATTCCTCTTAGGCTACCAAATGAACAAGGCTCAGAAGCAGAGCGCTGCCAGGTGCTAATAAATGGTTTCCGGGTGGTAAGCAAACAATCAGGACATGTTCTCACCGATTATGTTTGTGCACGGGCATCGTGCTGTATAACAGTATCAACTGTTGCAAAACTATGATTCAATCTGCCCAACCCATACCAAGAAAGTAGATGTTGAAACACCAATGCCCAAAGCATGGACCAGTACCGCACGCAGCAGTGAACTAAAAGCACAACATATACCGTTCCTTCCTTCTTTGCAGTTGATCGTCGTCAGTTTCGGTGTGTAAACACGGCCTTGCTCATACTCATCCCCAAGAAGGTGGATGCTTCCGGGCCGCAGGACTACCGCCCCATAAGCCTGATCCACAGCTTTCCGAAGCTCGTCTCCAAAATGCTCGCCAACCGCCTGGCGCCGTGGCTAAGCAGCATGATCCAAAGCAATCAGAGCGCATTTATCAAGGGTCGATCCATTCTTGACAACTTCAAATACATGCAGTGCTCGGCTGAGCTACTCAGACGGCGCAAGATCCCCAAGGTCCTGCTCAAACTTGACATCTCCAAGGCCTTTGATACCGTGTCTTGGCCATTTCTGCTGGAATTACTGCAAGCTTGGGGTTTTGGAAGCCGCTGGCGTGATTGGATCGCGCTGTTGCTGTCAACAAGCTCGACAAGGGTTATGCTCAATGGGCAGCCGGGCAAGAGAATCTGGCACAAGCGAGGGTTGCGCTAGGGCGACCCGCTCTCGCCCATGTTGTTCATCATAGTCATGGACGTCCTCAACAGGTTGTTCTTGAAGGCTAGCGAAGAAGGTCTACTGGAGCCAATTGGACACCCGGCGATCAAGCATCAGTGTAGTATGTACGCTGATGACGTTATCTTGTTCGCTTCACCAACAATTCAAGAAGCCCAGACAATAGCTCGGGTCCTCTCTATCTTCGGAGATGCCTCGGGGTTGCTGACAAACCTTGCCAAATGCTCGATCACTCCGATCTTTGGCGCTGAGGAGACCCTCCAAGACATACAGGCCATCTTGCCTTGCCAAATTGCCCAATTTCCAATAACCTACCTGGGAGCACCGTTGTCAACTCAAGCACTACCACGGGCTAGCCTGCAACCAGTTGTGGAAAGGGTGGCGGCTAAACTGCCAAGGTGGAAAGGCCCCCTCATGCAGAAAAGCGGAAGGCTAGTCTTGACGAAGGCGGTCCTCTCAGCAATACCGGTGTACTGGATGATGGCTGACCAACTGCCAATATGGGTCTTGGAGGCCATTGACAGCATTAGGCGCAAGTTCTTTTGGGCTGGGCAAGATGCGTCGGTGAGAGGGAAATGCTTGGTTGCATGGGAGACAGTGTGCTTTCCATCGGCGTATGGAGGCCTTGGGGTGTCTAATTTCAGGTTGGCTGGTGTTGCGTTGAGCACACGATGGCTATGGTTGCAGCGCACGGACCCAGAGCGTGCATGGTCTGCCTTGAACATCAAGGTCAGCCCGGAGGCTGCAGCCCTCTTTGATGCCTCCATCACGGTTTCAGTAGGGAACGGGGAGCAAACCATGTTCTGGACAGACAGCTGGGTTGACGGCCAGTCCATTTGTGATCTTGCACCTACACTGGTTGAGTCGGTTGGTTCGCGAATCAAGAGAACCAGGACGGTGGCCCAAGGACTTGCACAACGCAGCTGGATACGGGACATCACCGGGAGGCTATTAGTGGACTCTGTGATCGAATATCTGCACCTATGGAACAGACTCCATGATTTCCAGCTGATGCAAGGAATGGAGGATGTGGTACGTTGGAGATGGACTTCCACCGGACAGTTCTCGGTACAATCGGCTTATCAGGCACTGCACTTTGGAAAGACCAATTTCTATGGTGCTGATCGTATCTGGAAGACATGGGCACCTCTACGGGTGAAAGTTTTCTTTTGGCTTGCCACCCAGGGACGCATTTGGACTGCTGACAGAAGGAGACGTCGCGGCTTGGATGCTCAAGAGGAGTGCTTCATGTGCAGTCAGGCTAGCGAAACGGCAGCCCACCTGATCGTCTCCTGCCCGGTAGCCAAAGAGATTTGGTGGAGGATCCTCTTCTGGGCGCAAGCTTCCTGCATCTTCATTGACGATGAGATCTCCATTCAAGAGTGGTGGGAACATCTCCTCTCCATTCAACAGCCGGCTAAGAGGAAAGGCGTGAGCAGTCTGTTCATGGCAGTCGGTTGGCACATCTGGAAGGAAAGGAACGGGCGGCTCTTTGATAGAACTGCAACATCCATGACGGGGCTCGTGCAGCGCATCAAGGACGAGGTTGACATTTGGGTAGCGGCTGGAGCTAGGAGATTAGGGTGCTTATTTCGCGAGTAGTCCGTTTTGATGCTTGCACACGTTTTCGTGCTTGTAAACAACTTTGTTCATCTTCTTAATACAATGATACGCAGCTCTTCTGCGTATTCGAGAAAAAAAAAAAGAAAAAAAATAAAACAAGAAACAATATGAGATGTCATGCAGTGGGCTGAGACAACACCTCAGTCTCAGGCAACATTCATGCAGTACAAAAACTGAACAAATCTGATACCATTAGAGTAAATTGCCTCATAGCTTTGTTTACTTTTTCAGGTTTTGTGCTTACTAAAATGCCCAATTGCTGGCTTGAAAATTGTTTTAACTCAAGAAAAATGTTGGGCATTTGGCCTTATGCCATGCAGAGATTCTTCTTTTGTTACGTTGAGCGCAACCCAATCAAGCTCTTTGGTGAACCATCATCTTGTAGTCATATTAAAAGTTATGTTGCTGCTGCATGTATTGTGTAATTTGGTTTGATGTATAATTTATGTACAAATAACTTCCTGTTGGTCGTAGGAAGGGCTGCTAGGATTTGTTTCAAGAGCTAATCCACTTCTATTTTTTTATTTGGTAATAAGGCCAAAGTTGGCATGGTGTATCCATTAATGATGTGGTTGTAAATAATACAGTGTTTAGATCCTACTGCATAGGGACTAATGCTGAATGAATATGTGTGGCACTGTAGAAGCTAAATTTATAATCCTTATTTGCTGATATGAAAATTTGGTTGCAACAGATTGGTTGATACCACAGTAGGGGTTTCGCCTACTATTTTCGCTAAAAAACAGATGGGATGATTAAGGGAGCATATGAAGATAGATTCTATATTAACTGCTGCAATTAAATGACGGTTTCAACATAAAAAGTGTCTATTAGGGCAAGATCAATGTTTTTGTAGTAAAATTTGGAAAAACAATGTTTACGAAAACAATCACCTTTGCCCAGGGTCCTTCCTGGGTGATGCAATCTCTTCTCCTTTACCCATCTGTAAACCACCATGTCAAATCCACACGCTCTTCATTCGTTATCATCTCTCAGACCATTAGCCTTAGCACCAAACAACCTGAAACAGGGAACGAAATTTAAAAGGCCAAGCAATTACTGGTGAGAGAACAGAGAAGACCTCTACCAACATTCATGCAGTAGCAATCAAGAAGTCTAGTACTATTACAAGGGATTAAGAAATATGACTCCTAACGTTGTGTAATTACAGCCTTGTTTAACTCAAGAAAATTGCCAGGTATTTGGCATTGCACAGACATTTTTTATTTGTACGGAGTACCTAGCAAGCTCAGCATGGTGTATCCTTTTTTGTTTAAGATAATAATGTGACAGATCTGGCTACATATGGACTACTGATGAATGAACAGAAGCTAACTTTGCAAGAAATCCTCCTTTTGTCAACATGAGAATTAGATTGCAACAGATTAATCTGAGGGAGTACAAATAGGAAGATGCTCAAATTATTGCTGGTCAGTTTTTAGTATTTGCTCCGGCAATTTATATGATAAGTTTAACATCAAACTGAAAGCTTGCGAACAAGATAGAAGAAAGAGTATGGTCTAGATGGCTTACATAATGGAGAAATGTCAGATAAGAAACTCTTGCAATTTAACCAAACAATGGTTGACCTTATCCCGTCCTAAACCCATGATGAATATTACATCGAGCAGTCTGAATAGTCCACCGATAACAGTAGCAACCTGAACAGTGAAGATTAAATTTCCAAATTTGCTCTAAAATCACCCTCTAAAATAATTCAGTTAATTTGTTTTAATACCTTGTATGCAGAAAAGTCAGATAATTTTTTGGGCCATGGAATGAAAGGTAGACCAATACCAAAAGATCCCAGAATAGCAACTACCAAGGGGAATTTCTCAAACTTTAGAAAGCCTGCCTGCTCCAACAAATTCAAGTCACTCCATGGTTGTAAATAAAAGATTACAATGAAATAAAGCCATATGGAAATTATCAAACCTGGCAGCTGAAGCGTAAAATGCTCATAAAGAGAGTGATAGCAGTATGAATCAGTCCCAGCACAATATCAGACCAAGTGGGAAACTTGTATAGCGTTACTGCTACAGCTAACGCATAAAGAAAGCCAAAAACGACACCACAAATCCGAACATCCTGCACATCATACAAACTTGTTTTATTGATCAATTTAAAAAAATGAAATCATATATATCAGGTTAATCAGATAGTGTACCTTTGTGACTGGAAAACTTTGATGTAGTAGCATTACAAGCCCAATGCAAAAAAACAATGTGATCCCTGAACCTGTGCCTTTCATTAACAAGCACAACTGATCTTCTTCCATCTTTAGTACATACAATAGAGCATTTATGGTGTGGAAGAATAAAGCCAGAAACCAGAGCGAGAATCTCCTCGCTCTACCAAAACGAGACATCTGTAATACTGGGGCAGATGGCAATAGCAAATCTGCTGCTAAATCATCTGTCGCTACCCTCCTCTGTGTGAATGCCCGAAGTCCGATGCTAAAAGATCAAACATTCTTTTCATAGTTAAGACATGTATTCAATATAAATGAACTAACAATAAGGGCAAGAATATTGAACTAGAGGAAAATAAAAGGAGTAGGCATTCATGTTGATACCTCGTTTGATAATGTTTCTCATTTTGCTAGTATATATAAAACTAGCAAAACTAAATTTGAAATCCATATGACTACTTCCAATGAAATAGCATCCATGGTAATAACATAACATGATATACTAGCAATAACTTAAACGGTAATCCAGCAAAGCCAAGATATGTCGATATTCTGCTCAATCTTTCCATATGGCCAGTACCAATGAAACAACAATCCGTTTGAGTTATAGGACACTATGTAAGGACACATCCCAGAAAACCGTATATGTAGACATTCCGCTGAGTCCAATCCTTATCACAGATAAAAATAAAAAGGTAAGCAATTAGAATTAAAATGTCACTCAGATTTACGTTAGTGATAGAAAATAAAGCTAGTTTGGGTCCTGAACAAATACTTACATGGCTGAAGCGGCAATTAAGACTCCGATAAAGGATCCTAAAGAAAGTTTTCAATACTGTGTTAATTCATTAGTATGCAACCCATACAATGATGAGTGTTTAAACTTGTTGCACTTACCACTACCATCAGATATTCTTCTCTGTAGTACTTTGTTCTCTTCCTTCAAGAAACACGGATAAAAAAATTAGTTTAGTTAATCATTAATTATCTTAGAAAAAACAAATACGTAAAGACACATAAGCAAGTTAAATCATGCCGTATCTTATACTAAACCAAAAGAAGGTGAATGTGCCAACATATCCAATTATTAGGACTGGTTCAACAGTAAACAAAATGCCCACACATTAAAAAAAATATGCTTACTAGGGAGGAGATAGTGGCAAACTGAACAAAGCACCTTCTGTATGTTAGTCAATGAAACTATATTACAATAGAATTAAAATTTCTGTGATTATGTGAGAGCTCCGTATTTCACAGACTAGCTCAGACATAATTCAAGTGGATGAACAATAACACATATCAAATCAAAGGGCGCAAGCGCATTTGTTTAGAGTTTTTGAAATCTCTTGTCAGCATTTGTAAATAAAATGCAAAAAAAGATTGAGAAAACATAAATTTCATACATCCATCTTGTTGAACTATGGATGAATTGATGATGCAGTTGCTGGCTGCTTGAAAGTTGCAATCCAATAATTCCAGGAGAAGCTTTAGCTGCACAGGCTCACCAAATGTAATGACAACTGAACCAAGAATAATGTTCCTTGACCCAAAGTTCTTTCACAATTACCTGATCAAATGTGCATGTCTGTTAATCAACATATACCACAACGATGTCACTATTTGTGCAGACAAACTATACCAAGCTAACAAATTTGTCAGTCCAATTCAGCCATGAAATCAACATAGTTGCATCCACCTATCCTGAACCAAATTCTGAGTGATATATTCTTGACGGTAGGCTTGGATATCGCATCCCTAGCGTTACTAGTTGATATTTAGCAAAAAAATTGACTGTCACCAAGTTGGAACCAACAATAACTAGGTAGCACTTGGCAATAGCAAAGCACTCTAATGAGATAATGTCAAATTCATATATGGTGTCTTTGGAAATGCTAATGCTGCAGCTAGCTAGAAAGCAAAGGGATGTGCAGAGGTAGTCACGAGTACAGACTGGCTACAGCGCTGCAGCTAGCTCTTCTGAGCACACCCATACTAATTTTCTTGCAAAAGATCACCCTCAAATATTTCAATATTTTTAATTTAATTGTTAGTTGCAACCTGACAAAATACTTTATATTCTTGATGTCTCTAGCTGAAATTACTTACTAGTGTGACAACACCCAAACATATAGGAAACATGAAGAACCGTTACAGAATATGGACACGAAGAACTTGCAACTGCAAACAGTTGCTACTCCTCCAAACCATGGCAAACTACAGCAAGTAAGGTTTCAAATCGCAAATGCATACTATGGTGAAATGGCCAAAGGGATCATGAAACTTGTTACATGGTATTTACACGAGTAGTAAAATGTAAAACAGATGATTGTGCTGCTAACTTCCCTCTCTGCACGAGGCACCAGCAGAAAAAAGATATTCATGTCATAACAGAAGATTTGGATGAATGAATTCATGTCATGTGGGCACCTATATTTTCAAGATTTGTAGCTCAAGAATTGAGCTCGCTGAAACTCAACCAAAGGAACACAACTATTTTCCAGTTCCTGATGGCCCTGCTTTATATTGAAAGCACAGACTTGCTGGGGTTGCCAGCTTACAGATATCCACACCAAAGCATCCACAAAATTAGGGAAAAAATACAACTCTCCTAACCGCAAAGTCTACTAAAATGCAACCACCAAAGGGTTTAACGAATTAAGACAGGTGATCAACCATACATCATATTTCAAACAAGCAAGGAGTCTAAAATCCCGTGCCCCTCTTGGCCTCTTCTGAACTTCTGCTGCAGAAACTCCATCAGATCGCCATTATGCTAATACTTGATGCCAACGCGCGACAGCCAAATTAATTAAAAAAAAATCACCAGATCGGAGGCAAGATCTACCACAAGGAAAATACGAGCAGGGGAAACAACGACTGTAGGGTTAGGGAGGGAGACGAGACTAGGATTGGGCAGTTGTGGTGGGCGGTGTAGCGAAGGGCGGGCGACTCACCGTTGCCGTGGAGCTCGGACGCCTCTACGACGGTGGGTAGCCAGCGAGAGGTAGGAGGAGCTCGGACGATGGCGGGGAAGGAAGAAGAATCTGCGGGCCGCCGCAAGCGTGGAGGACGAGGACCTGGGGGATGGCGACGCCGGCCGACGAGCTAGCGGGCTGCGGACCGCCGCGAGGGAGGATCCCTGCTCGCCGAAATCAGGGTCAGGAGACGTGGTGGAGCAGGGGAGGAGATACAGCGGGTAATCACCGTCGGACGCAGCCGGAGGAACTCGAGCCCACGCCCAACGCGGAGGTGCGCCGGCCGTCGCCTGCGCGGGAATGAACTAGGTCGGTGGGTTCGAGTTCGTCAATCGTCAGAGAAGGGAAGCAGTTATATGCAGGGCTGCGGGCCATCAAACCACCGTTCGATGCGGGGTTCCATTTTCCATCAGGTCGTCCGGCGTCCGCTGCTACCGAGTTACCGAGACAGCTCCAGCCGCGGAGGCTCGTTCGCAACGATTTCACTACTCGATCGTCTTGGGACATACTAGTACGGAGTAGCCTTTAGCCCTTAGCGTGATTTTTTAATTTCTCGTAGCTACTTAAGGCCTTATGCTACGATTATGGTCCGAACCTTCTGGCTACAATGGCATACACGTCATCCTTTCACTACTCCACAGACCCTCGTCACAAACGGCTAGGAAAGCCCATCACAAACGGTTGCGATATTCCGTTTGTGATGCCCGTAGCCTTTAGCCCTTAGCGTGATTTTTTAATTTCTCGTAGCTACTTAAGGCCTTCTGCTACGATTATGGTCTGAACCTTCTGGCTACAATGGCATACACATCATCCTTTCACTACTCCACAGACCCTCATCACAAACGGCTAGGAAAGCCCATCACAAACGGTTGCCGTTTGTGATAGTCCGTTTGTGATGCTCGGGACATCACAAACGGTTCTGATGCTTCCATCACAAACGGTTCGTATATCCACTTTTTCGTGCATAAATCGCGCGCTCCACGGCCAGCCGAGTTCGAACTCACGACCTCTCCCTCGCGCGTAGCCTCCTCTACCGCTGCACCTGTCCATCACCTGTGACTAGATAGCGTTCCGATTACTATCATATTATACCAAACCGAGTTTAAATTTCTTATTTGAGGCTTTAAACGACTTCAAATCAAAAAGTGTTGAACTACAAAGTTTCCTAACTTTTCGAAATCTACAACTTTTATGTTGACCGTTTTTTCATCCGAGGCCGTTTACAAAATTTGAATTTCAAATTTGAGAACATTCAAACTTAGATCTAGCTAACTAGATGACCTCAAATTATAAAATTGTCAACTATAAAGTTTCATGACTTGTCGAGATCTACAACTTTCATGTTGACCGTTTTTTCATCCGAGGTCGTTTGGAAAAACTCAAATTTCAAATTTTGATTACAAACTTACTTTTCATTAGTAAAAAAATTTCAAATTAAAAAGTTGTCAACTACACAGTTTCATAACTTTTGAAGATCTACAACTTTGATATTGACCATTTTTTCATGCAATATAGTGAGAGTAACATTATTCACAAATCTTATAGAGGTCTCTTATAGTTTTAGGAAACTAGAACTCTATGATAGAGATGGATTTTATGAACAATATTCATATGAATTTGTCAAATGAAGAAATGACCAAAGTAAAAGTTCTACATCTTGAGAAGCCATAAAACTTTGTAGTTCAACACTTTTTGATTTGAAGTGATTTACTATTTCAAAATGTGGTTTGAACGTGTACCATACACATCACCACAAAGGGTTCAAAAGCCGTTTGTGATGTCGCTTTCTGTAGTAGTGTTTTGCTGGTGGTAGCATGCGTCGCAGTGCTTGGTCCAAGTGGCCAAGGCTATTTTTGTCCGGGCGTTTGGGTGGCAATCTAGTCTTAGGATTGGCGGCTCATAGAGTCCGGAGGTCGAGAAAACTGTTATTTTTTGGCTGTGTGTCATTTGATAGAGGCCGGGATCTTTTTTTCAGACGGGTGTATCACCTCAATGTATCTAATTGAAAAATTAATAAAGCATCCCTTTTCAAAAAAATTGCTCACATATACACTCCCTCCGTATCGAAATATTTATCGCCGTTGATTTTTTCTACAACTTTAACCATTCGTCTTATTCAAAATATTATGCAAGTACCATTCATTTTGTTTGTCACATGCTTTACTTAGGGGTGGATATCGAGCCCGCTCGGCTCGTTCGAGCTCGTTAGCTAAACGAGCCAGCTTGGCTCGGCTCGTTAAGTAAACGAGCAAAAATCTTGGCTCGGTTCGGCTCGTTAAGCTCGCGAGCTAGAGTTAAATTTAAATTTGCCACAATAATATATATAATATAAAAAATTATAGTATTTATTATCTTAATTCCTCCAAAATCTAATATATCATACTATAATAATAAAATATAATCATAATATCATCTAGAACTACACATATAATATGCATATATTATTATTAATTAATAATTAATTAATAATTTACTCATTAGTCTATTAAACCTTCTAGCTCGTTTGGCTCGCGAGCCGGCTCGAGCTCGCTCGTTATACTAACAAGCAAAAACTCTTGCTCGGCTCGTTAGAAATATGCACCGAGCCGAGCCGAGTCAAGCCGAGCCGACTACGATCCGAGCGAGCTAACGAGCTTCGAGCATTTTGTCCAGCCCTAAGCTGCTTTACTATTATAGGTATTTTAAGTTTGACTTACCCTTTTGCATATTTATGATAATTTTTTGAATAAGACGAATGATTAAAGTTGTAAGAAAAAATTAACGACGACAAATATTTCGATGCGGAGGGAGTACTTACTTAGCCAGGCAAGCGGCAATTAAACTAATTTGTGTCTCTCTAAAATTCGATGTTAAACTTTATTGAAGATGGCACAAGAGATCTCCAGCTGATTTTCATTTCTTGATCCAACTATTATATCGAGGGAGTTGGTATAAAACTAGTGCTCCAACATAATACTTCATTTTTTTCTCTTTTTTCTACCTCAACTCTAACCAAATAGAGGAGTTAAAACTTTTCAAATACAATAGTTAGATTAGAATAAAATTATCGGAGAACTGTAAAAACAACTATCAAAATAAATATAAATCAAAACACTCCATTAGCAGTTATTGAGAAAAAAAATATTGAAGATGTTCTATTCCCGCACGTGGCCGGAAGCAGAAAGTTTGTTTGGACTCAACATCGGTCATCTGCTGTTTGGACAGCATTGTCTAAGAGAAAATGTAATACTCCCTCTGACTCTAAGTTTGACCGCCCGTCTTATTAAAAAATTTTGTGCAAATTATCATAGTTTTTTATGGTTTGACTATATTTACATAATCTTTTTGAATAAAATGAGCGGTCAAACTTGTGATAAAAAAAGTTAAACAAACTATAATTTAGAACAAAAGTAGTACAAAATTGCAAGTGGGCTGGTGTATGCAAGCAAGACTTTTCTTAGGACCCAAACCTTCGTTTTACCTTGTTACAAAAAAAAACATCCCTTATATCAGTTGCACAAAAGCAATTCCTTGTTATAATTTAACCCAAAATGTAAACAGGCACACCATGGGGGTGTTTAGTTCCTGAGAAGAGGGTAAAAAGTGAGGTGAAAAAGTCACATCGGACATTGTACCACTTTTCGTTTGTTTGTGGTAAACATTGTCGTACCGTGATCTAACTAGGCTTAAAAGATTCGTCTCGTCGTGTACATCAAAATCATGCAACTAGTTTTTTTTATTTATCCACGTTTAGTACTCCATGCACGAGGAGAGAGATTTGATGTGATAGGTGAATAGTGAAGTTTGGAGACAGAATTTTTAGAAGTTTGATGATTTAACTCGGAACTAAACAGGGCCCATAAAAGATTTCAACATCGAGACGCCAACACATGATCAAAAGTTTCAAACATATGACTTAAATCTCCACTCATGTTTGGAAAAGTGTGCATCCCTATGCTTCCAACTCTAGCACCTTTTGATTGGTGTTGTTCGCCCTTTTGTTTTGAGTCAAGAACCAAAACTCGGTTTAATGTGTATCTATAAAAACTGTGTCAAAAACTAGGTTATTGCAACATGACCATATCGAACAACACAACATAGTCCTGATTATCAAAACGTCCTCTTACCTAGTTTCTTGAGTGCATTCCTAACTTGTGATTATTTTAAGAGTATGTTGTTCTGAAATTAAACACTTACATATGTCGAAACAAAGTTTGGAACAATGTATTTATTTATGTCCCTAATCACCATGATTGTCATAATTCGCCACAAAGAGTATAGCTATATAGATATAACAATTTTGCCGCACTCCTCTTCTTTGAGACGTACGGCTGTCAATGCGACAATGCCATAAAGCTTGGCTTAGCCCATCCGTATAAACTAATGTAAGTGATGCTCAATGAGACATTTACTTGCACACAGCAACTAACAGCTGAGAGCTCCCATAAGAGAATCCATAGGTCATATTCAACACATTACAGAAAGACGTAGAGACGTTCTAAAAATGTAACATACATAAGCTTCAGTTAGTTGTGCTGTCCTCTGTATACTTCTTGTATTCAGGCTTGAGCTCATGGGTCCCTTGGTTTGGCCCTCGCTTGTTGTAGACACAGAGCGTGTTCAGTATCTCCTTCAGGAATTGCTACAGGGAAAAGAAAGCACAGCCAATTGGTAAGCATGCCTTTGATATCAGAAATGCAGTAATTGCGCTGGAAAAACCAATGCTTCATCTCTTGAGCAGAATCTGGAAAATATGAGAAAAATACCTCAGGCTGGTTAGTTTCTTGCATTAGCTGCTTTAGTGACCAATTCGGCTGTCCCTCGAAAAGCTTGAATAGGTTTTTCTCCAGTTCCCCACGATCCATTCGTGTTCTTTTCGTGTCAGGCTTTGGTAAAGCTGGTTTCTTCTTCTCCTGACAAACAGAAATATTAGATTAGTCCCCTGACGAAACATTTGTAAATAAATTTTAACTCAAAGAATTTGAACTTTGCAAAAACAATTTCCAAACTCTGGAAACGTTTTCCACAGAAAGTGTTAAGGTATGAGACAAGAAACCCTGATTTCAGAAAGACAGCATCCAGTATTTAAGCAAACAATGCAACCCAGGTAACATAGCATTAAACAGTAGGGGAGTAGCCTTCGATATGTTAGAAATCAACAACTACCTTTGGGCCAGAATGTACCAGCATGTTGCCAGGCAAAGGCCTCATGCCTTTTCCATTGTCATCTGTAATTAACTACCAAGGTGGGCAGCGAAAAGGGTCAGACTAATAGAAACAATTCAGAAACAGAACACTAACAGGTAAAAAAAATATCAGTAAAACCTCTGTTTTTCTTGGTTTAAACATGGACATATTGGTCCTCTCGCGACATAACTTCCCATAGTCCATAAGATTTTCCCTGTGCGGTTTCATGTCAAATTTGTTTTCAACTTTCCCTTCGCAAGAAAGTTTCCCTATAGAAAAATAGGGCTCAATTGTGTGGTACAGGAAACAATCAAAGTAAATAGCTTGTAATTAAAATATTAACAAATATGAGCATATAAACATAGTTCTGGAAATATCATTTGAGCATAGTGCATATCATGTGGGGTGCTGTACACCAAGGATTCCCAAAGGCAGGAAGACAAAATATGGTGCAAGTAAGACAGTTTTGGAGGGAAAATGTAAGTGTAAAACATTACCACGAAACAAATGGTCAGTTTCTTTAACATTAGCTGTCATTTACATACATGATGATCAAGCTAAAGCCTATAATATACCGTCAACAAGACATCTGTGTTTACCACCTATAGCATGTTCATGCAAAAACCAAAGCTTAGTATGTTAGCTTTACGCAAACACCACACCTATGTGCTGGGGTGCACGGGACATAATTTCCTCTGTGTAGTGAAAAGAAACACACACACACAAATTGAATTACTCATGTATTGGAATCGTTCCTCAATTGAGCGCTTATACTAGAATTAAGTTTAGGCCATAGACCAATGTACAGAAGGATGCGCTAAGGAATGCAGAAAATTATATTGCCCGATTGGTCAACAGGGAAGCATAGCCCAAAGATATTAATAAATGCATCCTCTAGACCTCCACAATAAGTTATAGTCCAGTTTGTACAATCAGAACATGGAGTATACCAATCAACAAGAAAAGACTGGGGCCTGAGGGTCACAACCATGTCCTTGTTCCTTTGAAAGTAGATTCGACCATATCTCAGAATGTGATCTAGATATTACAAAACCCCAGGCAACATATTCGGCATTCACATGGACTGCAAACCACTATAGAAGCAGCCAGAAGAGACAAGCTCACCTGTTGTTACATACTGGAGACCATTTGGTGAAATTGGTTAGCAAACTACTACCAACTAGTTAATTCTATACCCCCTCAAGTTATTATTTTCCACAATAAAAAAGTTCCTAAAATATAACTTGAAGTGATACTTTATTATATTATAAATTGTTTTGAACTACTTGTATAATTAAGCATACGACTGAGCATTAACCTCGTAAAGATGCTGTTCAAATGTTAAAATAGTTTGAGAGAATGCACTCTAGAGTGGATCTTATTAAAGACGGATCAAATAACCAAGCATACGTTTGCTACAACTACTCGCTATGTTGTTCATAAGAAATTTGCACAAAAAGAGATAGAAAAATATGTGGAAACATCATGAGGAAATTTAAATACGCTTGCTTCCAACCTTGGTTAGACTCGGAAAAAATGCACATTGGCACAAAATCGCTGTACATATTCAGGGAGTAACTCTTTGGTGTATTGCCACTGCACGCTTGAGTCATCTCCATCTTGATCTGTTGTGTCATTAAAACCACTTAAGAAACATATAGGTACCATAAGTGTTAGATGTAGCATACAAAAGAATGCTCCAAAACATTTCTATCTGTCTTATAGTGACTGGAATATTCCTGAACAACAGGGTAGACATTTCTTCAATCTCTCTACACTAAAACATGAACTGCATGAATCACAACTTGCCTAGCCCGTCCGGTGAGTGTAGGCATGCATAGAAATTGATAATCGACTTCTACGGAGTACATGAATATGGAGAGCACAAGTCACTTCTAAATGGTTCTGAGACAGAAAATAAAAAGACAATCCAATCTATTGAAAAATGAACTAACATGAAACATGTTCAGTTAAAATATCATCTATGGGGACTGATCACTCTGATAATCAACTTCAATTTCAATCCGCTGAACTTCCACGAACCATATCGCAATAACTTGGCGGCGTGCTACATTCAACAATCCCATCCGTCCCCACAGTTCGGTCCACGTTGACGTACAGATCGAGCACAAATCCATCAAAATGCAATGCACGGAACAACAGCACGCATTGAGGCGAGATGATGAGGGGAGCAGAAACTCAGGAGGAGGAGGCTTGCCTGGGAAGGCATGTCGTCGTCGCGGAGGGGATCGAGGGAGAGGATGACCTTAGCGACAACCGGGTTAGGGTTAGGGTTGCCACCGCCGGCGTTGGGGCCGGGCGCGGCGGCGGCCTCCTGCCAGGCGCGGGCGACGACGGTGGGGCACTTCATGAGCCACAAGGAGCGGTCGGCCCGCGCCGTCTCCAGGTACTTCGCCTCCTCCGACATCGCCGCGGGGTCGGTGGTGTTCCGATGATCAGGGTTCCTGATTAGTGATTAGCTTGCCGTGTCCGGTTGGGTGGGCGGTTCGTGTGACGGGGGCGGGACCCGGGAGCGCTGCTTCTGCTTGCAGGTCGGTGGGATGGTTTCTCGATACTCGAGAAGTCGAGAAGAAGGGAGGAGAGAGAAGAGGCGGTGAGTGCAGAACAACGGGGCTTTGGGCTGGAAAAGTAGTCGTGCGTTGGCGATGGGCCTCACTCAACCCGAGTACGAAAAACCGAACCGGGAGTCGAACCGGTCGGTCTGTCTGTTTACTGGTTCAACGGTTCGACGAGTGGTCCACCGGTCCGACCCTGTTTAGTAATAGTCATATATTATAAGTATTCCCATTGTTTACAAGTTAATAAGGAGTGGGATAGTTAACAGAGTTGATCTTCAACCTGGCAGCCCCGGTTCGAATCCCATTCCCAATACTTTTACTGCATATTTACCTTCTATTTTCTCTTTGGGCCTTCGGTCAGGGGCTATATGGGCCGAATTGCGGTTAGGCCGATCTTTTATGTGAACCGAACCCGTGAAGCTGCCGGTTCCCGGTTTTTCTGGTTGAACCGCGGTTCCGGTCCGGTTTTTTGTTTCGGTCCGTGAAGCTATGCTATGGAATGAGTCCCTGAATCGATTTAGTTTCTGGTTGGAACACTAGCAGTCCTCAAGCTTGTTTCGATGTGTCATTTAGGTTCTCAAACTCTCAAAATGTATATTTAAGTTCTTAAACTTGGTAAACTATGTCATTTAGATCGAAAATTTCAAAAATACATCTATGTTATTGATGTTTGTCCATCAACAATATGGTACAATCAAAGTTATTTAATTATTATGATGGAAACAACCGATTTAGTTAGAGATATAGTATAATATTTCATGCTCACCATGTCATCATCATAGGGGTATTTTGGAACTTTGAACCTAAATGACACAGTTTAGCAAATTCAGGGGCTCAAATACGTATTTTGAGAGTTCGGAGACCTAGATGACACCTTGGGACAAGTTTAAGAACCGCTGGTGTATTTTACTCCTAGTTGGAATGATTCACTAATTTATATACGTACAATTAACAAGATGGAATGGTTTCAATCCTAACTAACTGAACGGACTCTTATAAATTAAGGACATAATCATGGTTGTTTGGTGCTTACATTCAAAATGGTTTCCTAAAACACACAACCCCGCCCACGATGTTTTAATCTAATCTGAGTCTCTAAACTTATTCTAATATATCATTCGAGTCCCTAAACTTTTAGAATGCGACGAAAAACAGAGAGATCTAGTGCAAAAATTAGGAGAAATATTTATCTTATCACGTGTTTGAACTAGTGGTGATATCCATGAGGTCAGGATTAGTTTATGAAGACATATTTTTGAAAGTTTACGGATCTGGACGATATCTTTGTATAAATTCGATGATTTAAAATTATGTTTTAATAGTCTAAGGATTCAAATGACACATTGAAACAAGTTTAGTGATATGAAAATACATTTTGACCCAGAAGACTTAGATGACACATCGATATAAATTTAAAAACTGTTCATATATTTTACTCAAATATGTGTCGCAATCTCAGCATACGTCTTTCAGTTGAGTTTGCGCGTACTGGAAGGCAATCAGCTTCCAGAAAAAACAATTCAAGCGTAGACCCTGAATTCTTCAGTAGTACTTCGAAAAGGTCAAATTCGGCAATCAGACGTGTCGCTTCGACAGGTTAGCCGGCATCCAGCATGATTCTCGTGCCGCACGTAGCCAATCCAGCGACAACACCACGCGTAGCGCAACGGCCCAGCCTAGACGGCGAGCCGGCGGCGACTCATCCGATCGACCGATCCTTCTTCGGTTCTTCCTCCGGCTGCGCGCGCTAGATCGTAGGCAGGCACCAGCCCACCACGGCACCGCGCATCTCCCTCGCCTCGCGGCCCGCGCGCCCCCGCTGTCCTCGCGCGTTCCGTCCCATACCGCCCGTCCACCCCCCAGCCCCCAAATCCGGCTTCCCCCCGCAACCAAAGCTCTCCGTTTCCCCACGCCTCTCTAATCCCTCCTCTCGGGTGCGGCGACGGGGAGGAGGGGAGCGTGCTCTCCAAGGTCTACGAGGAGAGGCGCGTGATGGGGTATGTGGTCAATCCAGTGAATTGCCTTGTAGTTGTTCGGTTAATCTATTTGTAACATGGAATCGATTGGTGATTGTGGCGTTGTTGTGATTGCTATGGTGAGCTTAGGTACTCTCCGGAGCAGATGTTTGCGGTTGTTGCGGCGGTGGACCTATACGAGGACTTTGTACCGTGGTGCCAACGGTCCAGGATCATTAGGCGGCATGACGATGGCTCATTTGATGCTGAGCTCGAGATTGGATTCAAGTTCCTTGTTGAAAGCTATGTATCTCATGTAGAGATGGAGAAACCCAAGTATATCAAGGTGAGGATTGCAAAATGACCTCGCTATCACGTGTGTCGATTATGGTCTGCAATAGTCAATAATAAGGACTGTAAGAGAAACATCCTACTTTCAAGGTTCACCATACACAGGACAGGACATTTGACCTGTTATCGGTTTGCTCCTAATTGCTTGCCCTGCCTATGGAAAGCCACTAGCAAAAATTTATCTATCCGTGGTACTACTAGCATTTGTTTGTAATGTTGAGCTGCAAAATCTTTGAATGAAGTACTTATTGTACGAGGTGTTACCGCTCATAATTGATCCTTTCTTGCTTAACTGATAATTGTACTTATAGCCAGGTTTCTTGTTTGGTTGGCACCTATTGAAGCTGATTCTAAAGTCATTTAAATGTTTCTGTAAAATATGTATAAGTTCCAGTAAAAAAAGATGCCTAAGCTATAGGTACTGTTCTGCAATGATAATGTCCATTTCTTAAAGAGCATTGCTCTCAATTTGAAGAACTCTTAGCTACATTTGGGGCGTCTTTTCTCCTCACTAGTTCACAGCATTGCAACGGATATAATTGTTGGCTAGGATTTATCTTATACCCTGAATATCCTTTCTGGAAGTTAAAAATTCCTGTTAAAATTGTCAATACTCAATAATTATACTTTTGGTCCATATCGGTACTCCATAATTCATTATTTTTCTGCTACTAAATAATATCTATGCTCTTGTTTAGCCACGTGGTGGTCAGATCTCAAAAATGTTACCTTAGCTGATGTAGCAATAACTTGATAAGTGCCCCATTTGGTGTTGGGCAATTGTTGCTAGGGATGTCAATCTATTCATTTCTTAGGTACACTGATTAAATTACATAGAATCTGAGCATGTCTTCTAGATTTAGTGCTCATGTTTTGTACAATCTGGGAGGTGCAAGACTGATTTGGCTTATGAATTTAGAGGGTACATGTACAGAACTATTAGAAAACAAAGTGCCTTCAGATGTATATCAGATTGCCAAACGTCTGTCTGTAGTGGTGCTTTCTGTTGAATAGCTTGGATGACCGCTCTTGTAAGTAAACTGCAACTTTTAGGGTGAAATTAACTTATTCTATGCAACTAAGATGCTCTATAGTATTGTGTCAATATCTAGACGATTGATGTGTCTGATTTTGCAACAGAAAATATTGTTCTAGGTATAAAGAATTGATCATACCTGTAGCATCTTCTGACTTCTGGGTTCATATATTTTTCATCTTGTGGTTCCATGTTGTGTTCAATGTAATAGTGGTAGTCTCTCTTTTTTTGAAAGAGATTGATATGGTATTTTCATTCTATTGCTATATCTATCTTTTATTCATCATTTTGCCTATGCTTGAGAAAATTGCTTTGTGTTGTCTTAAGCTTCTGACTAGTATCACCTGTTTGCAGACAACAGCATCTGAAAGTGGACTTTTTGATCATTTGATAAACGTTTGGGAATTTAAGCCTGGTCCCGTTCCTGGGACCTGTGACCTATACTTCTTAGTCGATTTTAAGTTTCAATCGCCATTGTATCGTCAGGTAAGCAAGGTTCTAAAGATATTGCACGTCCATTAACTTGTCATGTGGCTGCTGTTTCTCTCACAACCACCTCTTTTCTCAGGTTGCATCGATGTTCTTCAAGGAAGTAGTTTCACGGCTAGTGAGCTCATTAAATGATCGGTGTTTTAGAATATATGGACCTCCTGTACCAGTGTTGGAAAATACTTATGGACAAGGAAGATGAATCTGTTATGAATCCAATTTTGAAGTATGTGCCCTTCCTGGACCCCTGGAGGATTCCTTGTAGTCAACACATAATCCTTCCCTTGATAAGCCATCATAGTGCCATTTAGGGCACCATCAGGCAAGAGATTTGTCTTAAGGAAATCAGCCACTGTTGAGTTTTCATTCTTTGGCTATTTCTGAGGTTATTTTTTATGTATTACTAAATTTGTTAACCCATGTATAACAAGGAAATGGCCATTCCTCACGATCATTTACCGTATGTCAGATCCTGATGAATGTTTTTTTTTTAACTCAATGTCACTATAAGCTCTTTGCGCACTAGTTTATGTGACGCCTTTTCTTGAAAAAGTTGGCATCGAGAGACGAAGTTTATGAACTCAAGTTTTGAGAGCATTATACCAAAGGTCTGGTGTTCATTTGTTAATGAACTAATAGTGTAATCTGAACAGCGTTTACTGCCTAATTGCATTTTGACAATGCCACAGAACTTCAAAAACAGGAGAAGTAAAAACATTGAGCAGTGCCTTCCCAGCAGTCCAGCACCCAAATCCTCAAAGTTGTTAGCCTGTTGCTGATGATCACAGCATTAGTACAAAAGTAACTTCTTTTTCTGCCCTGTTTATATATTACAGCAATTCAACTTAAGCGTTGAATTGTACGGTACACAGAATAACGGAATTGTTGCATATATGGAAAGAAAAAGGAATAGCGGAATTAATCTGACTCTGCTAGCCAGCTAGCTTGGAGCTTGCATTAGCAAAATGTACGACCGATGGCCGAATCCTCACGAGCCGCGAACGCCTGCTCCTTCCTTGGCTTCGGGAGCGTCTAGCTGTTACAGCCGTCGCACGCGCCGGTTCCGACGAGGCCGGAGATCAAGCTCGCCAGCCTCCGGCCCGCGGCGCCCTGCCTGACCGCGTCAATGTCTCCCCCGACCGCGCACTCGGCCGCTGCCTCCTCGCCGCTGCCCCCGGCGCACCATTGACCCGGCGTGACGCCGTCCAGCGGGCGCCGCAGCACCTCCTCGTCTATCCTCTGCAGCAGTGGCTCGTCGTCGCCGTCGCCGAACCGCCCGGCGAAAGCGGCCCCGCTGCTCACCAGGGCGTCGTACCGCGACTGCTGGTCCGCGCCCTGCGGCGGCGGCACGTCGAACCGGACGCTGTGGTTGATCGTGCTGTTCCGGAAGTGCGGCGTGTTGGCCATGACCGTCTGGAAGTAGAACTCCGCGGCGTCCAGCGTGTTGCTGAAGTACATGAGAAGCGTGCGGGCCAGGTTGTCCGGCGCCGCCACGCAGTGCTCCACGAACGCCCGGCTCAGTATCGGCCAGGGAGAACCTGATGCCATCAAATTTTTTTTAGATTATGGAATTAAATTCCGGCCTCTATATCCACAAGTGGATATATACGGCCAAAGGTTACACACCAACAGAGTACTTAGACTCTAACCTCACACTGAGGTAAAACAAGAAACAAGAAGAAAAACACACTAATAAAAAGAAAAAGGAAGACTAAGCTTCAATCTTCTTGTCC
>OAMR01000974.1:69870-83500 GCA_900205405.1 Echinochloa crus-galli
CCAACCACTCGCCAAACCGTTCCTCCACAGTTGAAGCCAATCACTTGATTTCCAAGACGACGCCTCCAAGAAGTATACGACGTCGAAGCCGCCATCGTCGCCCCTCCGGTCAGCCGGAGAAAGGTTTTCACCTGGAAAATCAAAGACCAAGCAGAGAGCCTCTGAACCAACGCCTCCAAGGAGGTTCACGACATCCGAAGACGCCGCCGTTGTTGAGACCGACACCAACGCCGGAATAGACTTTCACCCGAAGCTCCGCCCAATGCCGGCCCGTCGATGAAGAACACAATGCACCACAACTCTAGCCTCAGCCGCCGGTATCGTGAGGGACGAGCACTTAGTCACCCCTCGACCTGACCGTCGACTAACGACACGAGTGTTGTGACACCCTGCTCGGCTCACCGGCGCACCGATGGGCTAGTGAGGCCCACTCTTCACACGGGGACGTCGACGATGAAAGTAACCCGCAGCAGCCTCCAGCCACCACTACCGTGCTGCCCACCGTCGGACCTCTGCAGCACTTAGGCTTCGGGATACATCCACACGCAGACACGCACGCTAGCCGAAGCCATCGTCTCCTGCAGGCCGCCTCCGAACTCCCTCTGGAACGGTCCCCGGCGTCCCAATCCTTCCCCGCCGGCGCCGCCACGCAGTGCTCCACGAACGCCCGGCTCAGTATCGGCCAGGGAGAACCTGCTGCCATCAAATGCATCGTTAGTCGTCACTTCGTCGGTTGCGACGAGGAGGTACAAATGTTTGACCATGATCGAGCGTAGGCTGCGGATTTGCACTGGAACACAGAGAGAGATGGCGTTACCTCTGAAGAGCTCGAACGCGTCAGGCTTCTCCCGGTGGCCGGACGAGAAGGAGAGCTCGGCGTTGGTGCTCTGCAGGAGATTCTGGTCGAGAACAACCACGTGATGGGTTTCAGAATCGGCCCTGTGATCGATGAAGTTGAGGTCCCTCGGCACGGAGGAGAAGGCGTAGAGCAGGTCTGCACACGCCCACACGCTACACTGTCAGCGACACGACAAGATACACGACGGAAAAAGAACACAAACGTGATGGCCTGAAACTAAACGCACCGTCCTGCGTCACGAGCGGGTAGTCCGCGGCGCCCAGCGTGACGAGCCAGTCCCAGTCCGCGCCGACCCTCAGCAGCACGGCCGCGCCGCGGAGCACCGCTGCGACGGCGGACGGGCCGCGGCCGTCGAGGGCGTCGCCGTTGCCGACGACGTGCACGTTCCCGTACTCGAGGAACGCCTGCTCCGACCGGACGTAGCTGGCCAGCCTCGCGCGCTCGTACGCGCCGGCGCCGGCGTCCAGGTGCAGCAGGTACCGGTTCCGCGGGTGGTACACGGCCTTGAGCAGCCGCGTCACCCGGAGCCAGTCCCCGCTCCCGCCGGTGATGTAGTACGCGAACACCGGCGGGTACCCGGGCCCCTTCCTCGCCACCAGCGCCCCCGCCGACGACGACGAGTCGGCGTCCGGGCTGTAGGGGTCGTCGTACTCGTACGCCGCTCGGTTGACGAGCGAGCTCGACACGTAGCTGAGCACCAGCAGGCTGGTGGTCACGGCGGCGAGCGTCGCGAGCGCCGACCACGGCGAGCACGCCTTGAGCCAAGAAGAATGAGCCATCCTGGACTGCGGGGAGCTTGGGGATTTGGGATTCCTGCTCCTGCCTGCCCGTGAGCGCGTGGGTGATGATGCGCGAGGGGAACGGGTGCTGCTGCTACTACTAGTAGTTGGCGAAGTGTCAACGCTCGAGCTGGCAGCTGAATTTGGTTGGGATCGTGGAGGAGCAAACATATAAGCCCTGACGCAAATGATGAGCGGCGAGTATTAAAATTCCGGCACGACGCCATGACAGGGTATCTTTTTCGATCTCTTTGTTTTCTGGTGCCGTGCTACGCGCAGGGCATATGGAGACACGTACCCGCGCCACCGGAGGACGTGCGCCCAAGGACGCAAGGGAGCCGGCGGAGAGTGAAAGAAATGGTATAATAGGCGAACGGAAGGTACGGACTACGGACGCACGACTGCACGAGACAAACGCGAAGTATCGAGCTCGAGCCGGCATGTTGTGAATTGTGATGCGCAGCGGGCCAGCGGCGGAACGTTCTAGAGTCATTGCTGGAATGCTGGTGGGCCGCGGGCGCCCGATGAAACGTTCGAATCAGCTGTTTGGTCTCCGATCGTTCGCGGTAAAAAGTTGTTTCTGCAAATTCTCGCAGTAAGTAACAAGGTGTCAAGGTTTGTCTTTTCCAAAAAAAGGTGTCAAGGTTTGAAGAAAACAGGTTAAAGGTAGTACCGAAATGTCCTGAATTCAGAGCGTAAGGTCTTCGCTGGGTTTTTTTCGATATTTTGATCAGGGAGACCGGTTGAGGTGGTATGCACCATGCAAGCTGAACATGTTCAGTGGTCGACCAGAGCAAACTCAAACCCAGTGGTCAGGCAGGGTACCAATTACCAAAGCTCTTGAAATAGCTTTTTTTAAAAAAAAATTCAGCTGCTCGGGCATCAAAATAGAATTCTGCAGTCTGATCCGAGTCCGATCCACCAGGCCCATTGGGCTTGACCACTCGTGGGGCTACACAATCCACGCTAATGAGGCCCATTGGGCGCCCAGTCTGGTATTCTTATGGGACGCTGGCTAGTTCGTCGGGTCAGGCCGGGCATCCACGCCGTAAATTGGGCTGGTGTTTCCAGAGAAACAGAGAGGCAAGCGAGCAACGACACTCTCTTCCAAGTCAACTCAAAGCTAGTCGTGAATCGTGACAGAAATTGGATAAAGAGATAATAAAAAAAGAGGGGGATGGCTAATCGATGAATGAACATAAGATCTTTCTGTT
The DNA here is from genome assembly GCA_900205405.1 of Echinochloa crus-galli. NCBI lineage: Eukaryota > Viridiplantae > Streptophyta > Magnoliopsida > Poales > Poaceae > Echinochloa > Echinochloa crus-galli. Next base: position 72,723 of record OAMR01000974.1, read on the forward strand.
TCTGTAATTCGTACGATTTCTATTACTTTTCTTGTTTTCTTCCTCCAAGTTGTTCCTTGTTGAAATACGTTTTCACTCTCCTCTCAAAATTCAAATTTGCCTTTTCCCTGCAATCTATTTCGTTTTTGTTTTCCAACAACGCTCACCATAGCAATATTCGTTGTACCCTTTTCGCAATCACGTTTATATTTGCACGCCACCTTCTTTAAACTTTCCGGTGCCACGGTTGCAAGGGCATGAGGGCACGCATAAAATGCATAAAATACCACTGAACTAGATAAAACCGGGAGTCTTTTATCTCTATGCCGTTAAAAAAGATGCCAGTTACCTGTATACCTTTAAAAAGTTTGTAGACACCTTTATGCCATCCACTCAACTCAGGGGCGGATCTAGGACCCGGGCTGGGGGTGCTGCAGCCCGGGTCCAGGCCAGGAACTCCCACGTAGGTTGTGTAATGGTCAGTTGTCCAATTCAAAGCATATGATCTTAGCTAATGTAAATAAATGAGCCAGGAAGGCTGTTGTAGTCGAGGCGGTGATATTAAACTGCTGCTGAGTGGCTCGTTGCCTTGTTGTCTTGAGTTACTTTTACTTGTGGTACATATCGATATATTCAGCCCGGGCCCTAAGCCAATCCTGGCTCCGCCACTGACTCAACTTTCTTTTACCTATAAGCCATTTTGGATGGAATGAGAGGTAACAGTGTCAAATGCCGGGGTAAAAAGACCATTTTGCCCTTGTTATTAAATAAATGGTAGAAATAGGTTTAAAATAGTAAATAAATATGGAAACTCAGTAATAATTTAGAAAATGACAGAAATAATTTTATAATTAGGAAATAATTCGTAAATAATTTCTAAAATCAGGAAAATTCGTAAAATAATTTATAAAATCAGGAAAAACGTAAATAATTATAAAATGTCTAGAAATTCACAAAAAAAACAGAAAAATCAAGAAAAATGCGTAAATAAATCCAAAAAAATCAAAAAAATTCCAACTTACATAAGTGCCAACTTACATGAATCTTATCATCCTTTTGAGATCAATAAATAAAAAATTTAACAGATAATCGTCAAATTTGAAGAAAAATGCTCAAAATCAGAAATGGCCCAAAATACAAAACCACAGATCTCGCATGGCACACGTTTACCCATTCTCCCAAGCAGAATCAAGTAGTTTCTCCCTATAAAATACAAATACAATTTTTTTGCAAAAAAAGTACAGACTCGCTAAGAATTGAATCCTGATCTCACTAGACAGTGAACCCATATCATTGAAAGACGATGCAAGAGCGTTCCAAGGCACCTAATCCCTTGGAACAAATGCTAGTACAATTCTTCGTTTCCACACGTACTCCGTACGAAACGATTGAAGAACACATACATATGACCAGCCACCGGTGTTTCCATCGATACCGACAACACGGAGCGTGGATTGCGCCGGCGCCACGCCGGCGCTTCTCCTGCTCGAGAGACCGCAGCGCCTGCCGTCGTGCTTGCCTCTTGCGGCCGCCTTCCACCTCTGTTCGTCGACCGGGTCTGCTGGTAGCTCCGGCGTATCATCATCTAGATCGGCCGGCCTTCGCGTATGGTCCCACAACCGCCGCAGCAGGTACGGAAGGATCACCTCCTCATCGCCGGGGAGCAGGGAGAAAGTGAAACGAGAGGCGTGGCGGCGCTGTGTGTAGCCGTGACGACGTAGCAAGCCGCTGCCACCGCCTGGCCCTCACGTACCTCTGGAGGCGGCGGACCGGCGGGCGGCGGCGGACCGGCGGGGAGTTGGCGCACCGGCGACGCGGAGGCGGCGGAGCGGAGCAGTTGACGAGATGTCGATTCTAAACAGAGGAGGGTTCAATATGTTAACAGGGGTAAGATGGTCATTTCACTACATGGAACCCACATGTAAGAGCCTCCAATCTAACAGAATATGGACGGAATGGCTTGTAGGTAAAAGAAAGTTGGGTGGATGGTATAGAAGTGTCTACAAACTTTTTAAGGGTATACAGGTAGCTAACATCTTTCTTAATGATATAGAGGTAAAAGACTCTAAAACCGGCCACATCACCGCTGTACTGCGCAGAAACTCCACATGCTGCAGATGGGAGCAAACAGTCTGAAAAGGATAAGCATATGCGATGTGCCTAGAAGAGAAAGAGAAGCGCGTGATGGATATCTCACACTCTGATTGACCATTTTAGCCCTATAGGTGTAGGAGACTACTTTGACTCACACAAGTCAGAGGTGTCCCGACCCGTTCAAAAGTCATAAGCACACAGAGTAATATATCGATCAAGACTCCATACCCCAAAATGTGCACGCCAAAAATAACAGTGCTTGTGAAGTTCAAAAAAAAAACAGTGCTTATGCTTTTGGCTAAAATACAGAGCATCTGAGCAGGTAATATCCCCAAAATACATACGTTCGAGTGCAAGGCAACATCCGAATGAAAAGATGGGCAAAAGTAGAAATGCACACACTTCTCGGCGTTAGCTCTACGGTGATCGGTGAGACGGTGAGACAGGCGACCATTCCTCCAGCTAAAGAAAAATCTTACTACGGGTACTGCTGACAGGCCTGGACGGCGGGCCCCACCACGCAATGCACGTTATCCGTGGCGCCTCGAGGCGTCCCCGGCGAATCCTGACCCTTGGATCCAGCCAAGCTCGCATGCAGGCGCACTCCCTGCCTTCCAAACGGAGGACGGGGAAATTAAACAACGCGATTACGCGAAGCCTTCAAAAAGCCAGCCCCGCGGGAAGCCGCTGGGGTGTAGTTATGTCAAGGAACTCTGGATATTCTGAACAGGTAGTTCAATGAACAAGTTACATAATCATAATGTGCGATAAACTATTATTGTCTAGCCACTACTGCATATATAACCATTTTTTAAACGGACAAAGTGAAGTGCTGAGGATTGTAAAATGGATATTAATATTCCTTTTGTAAACATAATATGTATGCTGTACATCCGCAGCTTGAAATCAATTTGATTGTGCTTTGTTTCTTTGTTATGTAATGCAGGTAGTAGAATTAGATTTTCTTTATCCTAGTGAAGGTATCCACCGACGCTGGGAGAATGGATATAGAATAACTTCTACAGCAGCCACTGGTGATCAAGCTGCTTTTATATTGAGTATACCCAAAAGAAAGTTGATGGATGAGACACAAGAAACTCTTAGACAGTGTATTGACTACTTACCGGTGCTGCTGTGGTTTTTGATTGACAGATTCGTAGGCGATTGGAAGTGCATGGGGAGAAAGGATGCCAGAGTTGCGTAGTGGAGTCCGGCAATCTCGGTTGAGGGCAAAGAAGGTCGAGGATCTTGTGGCTCAGGACCCTGCTGACAACTTGGTTGCGGCGGCACCTACGGTGGCAGGAAGGCGTGGTAGAGGAAGGGGCGGGAGGGGTGGAGGTAGAGGAACAGCCCGGGGAAGGGGAGGAAGAGGGCGAGGTGTTCCAGTGATTGATTTGGACCCTGACCAGCCTTGTGAGGTTCTTCCAGGAGCTGGTGTTGGTGGTCGTGCTGCAGGTGGGGCACAGCCCATTAAGGGATTTGCTGATAAGGCTTTGAAGATGGATGGTGTGAGTGCTGAGAAGATTGCCGGCGCTGAAGATGAAGGGACATCTCCAGTTCCAGAGAAGGTGCGCTCTTAAGATTTCATTTGCATGCTTTCCGTACCAGTTCTATCTCTTGCCATTGAGGCTAATGTTTGGCAGTGAAGTTATCTTAGAAAATGGGATAACAGTGACAAAATATAGATTGTGGCAAGGTGTCATGCGGCACATGGACTAGGCAGAATTTATTAACGAATGTAGTCCAGCTGTGCCTATTTTCCAAGCAGCTTCTCATTATGTCTCTCTGAAACCATCATCATAATCAAGTGACAAACAATGCAACATCTTCTTCCTTACGTATTTGTAATGGTATATCTGAAATAAATATCCTTGCAATTTATAATGAGAGTAAACGAATAATGCTCAAATAGTCATATTAATACTCTCAATTCTTTGCTTGAGGTGTAGCTATGTCTAGACTTCAGGGATAGCTTGTGGATCAAAGAGCTAGTAACCTAAAGAAATTAGGAGTGGGTTATAAAACAGAAAATTATGGATTCAAAATGGGTGGATATCATTTTAATGAGGAAAACAGTTTTCTTTAACATCACATTGCTTAATGTGTTTCTTAGTGTAATTAGATGCTGCCAGTCACGCGTGAGTTTGTGACATGGTAGGTGCAGATGCCTGCATTCATGCTTTGTTTGTCCGAGGCCCCTTCCATGGAATTCTACACGATCCCTTCTGAGCGATATGAGTGAATGTCTGTAGGTGCAGTTGCTTTTATCCTCTAAACTTAGCATCATATTGTGCATGCTATCTTATATTTGACATGGATTCAGATGTACAAAGTGTTGACACCACCTATGTCTATTTGGAGACTTAATTTAGTCAAGTGAAAGTGGCATGTATGGTTCTTATTGCCCAACCCTGTCCACTGAGCCTTGGCAAGGTTGGTCAAGGGAAACCTTGCTACTGGAGGAGAGACATTTTGGCTATCCCTCAAAAGCTAGGAAATCCTTGCCCAAATTCAAACCAAGCATGGCAACCAACCATACTTTGCTGTCCACTTACTAGGTAAGGCTAGGCAGGGTGGGCAAGGAAACCAAATGTGCCCCTAATTAGATCAAAATATGAAGCTCAAATAATTTTTTGGTGACTAGGTGAATCGAGCTTTATGTAGGAGGGAAGCGGGCCTTCCCAGATGAGAACATGACAAAACCATTTGCATGCATAGGTAAATAGGCCAGATTGCAGTATTCCACATCCAAAGTATTATAGCTGAGGTCTAACAAGGATTTTCCATAAAATATATAGACAACCGACATATTTCATCATCTCTTGAACACTCTAAAGCTGGATATATTGACTACATGTAGTCATCAGATGCGACTTTACTACATCTAGTTAAAAAATTCTACTGTTGCAAACCTATATCTAAATTCTAGCATGCATTTGTAAATTTAAACATGAGAATCTTACCAAGGAATGGATTGATCGCTAGAGTGACCATGTATTCCAGGTTCATTTTTTTAGTACTATATATTGTTGGTAACTGGCAAGAACTGACAGCTGTGGGCCAGTGCAATTGTGCAACTGGGTTTGTAATTTTGTTCACCCTGTAATGATAAATAACTTTTGCAGGTCCAAGTAGGCCATTCTCCGCAATACAAGGTAGAACGGAAGTTGGGCAAAGGTGGTTTTGGTCAGGTTTATGTTGGAAGAAGGGTTTCGGGGGGAACAGAGCGTACTGGACCTGATGCTTATGAGGTTTATATCTAGTTTCTGCTCTTTAATTTTCTTATTAAGGATATCCTCTTATATGAAAGTAATACTAATACATGGCTTAATGTCTGCAGGTTGCTTTGAAATTTGAGCACCGCAATAGTAAGGGTTGCAATTATGGCCCTCCATATGAGTGGCAAGTTTATAGGTAATTACATTATATTAAGTTGAATGCATCTATTACATTCTCACAGAAGAATTTTACAGATCATACAGAGTTATACAAAAATGTACCTTGAACATGATGACACAAATCAGCGTCCTAGTTTTGTGTTTGGTTTAGTATCTATTGACTTACATTAGGATGCCTAAGTTACATCGATGGCTACTTCCAGTACTATTGGAACTCCTTTTCTTTGTTGTTTTGCTGGTTTGGCAGCATTCTGTTAAATATTGAAGCTTAGTATTTGCTACTTTTGAGGACAAATCTTGCTAGTTATCCCCACTAATTTTAATGTTTTTGTTGTGCATGCGTTTCAAGTGCTCTGAACGGATGTTACGGTGTACCTTGGGTCCATTACAAAGGCCGGCAAGGGGATTACTATGTTCTGGTTAGTTCTTGTATACACATTGTTGAATCTGAGTTATATTACATAACTTAATAAATAAACAATACAACTGTTCTAGGTGATGGATATTCTAGGACCTAGTCTTTGGGATGTCTGGAATTCATTCGGGCAGACGTAAGATAACTATGTCCTATCTGCGTTGTTTTGCTCATATTTTTTCTAAGCAGCTGACTGATCACCAATGTTTGATTCAGGATGACAGCTAATATGGTTGCTTGCATTGCTGTAGAGGCAATTTCTATACTTGAGAAACTACATGCAAAAGGGTAACTTGTGTATTCACTGGCTTTTATTTGGACTACTTAATCTCCCTGTTTGTTTATTTATTTACTGGTAATTTTCTGTCAGGTTTGTTCATGGAGATGTTAAACCTGAGAATTTTCTACTTGGCCAACCTGGATCCCCTGATGAGAAAAAACTTTTTTTGATTGATCTTGGGTTAGGTACGTCATGGCACTTTTCCGATGATAGATATTGTTTGCGAATGTTACTATTATTTAACCAATTTGTCACACTAATCTGTGTTTAACATTCTGTGAGCTATGTTTCACATGCTTCTTAAACTTGATATGTACCAATGCTGATGTAAAATTTGAGTTAACAAGTATTGATTCCTTTCATTTGCACTGCAGCATCTAGATGGAAGGAAGGAGGGCCATCTGGGCAACATGTTGATTATGATCAGAAGCCAGACATTTTCAGGTACGTTTTTTTACCACATAATGTGCTTATCATGGCCTCTCAATACATTGACCTTACTTTTCCCCTTTCTCAACAGAGGTACAATAAGATATGCTAGTGTCCATGCCCATTTAGGCCGTACTGGTAGCAGAAGGGATGATCTGGAATCATTAGCATATACGTTGATATTTCTTCTCAGAGGAAGGTTGCCATGGCAAGGCTATCAGGTTTGCTATCTTTATTTGGATGGAATTGTTGAATCACGCCATAAAAAATATTCTTTTGGTTATTGAATATGTATTATGTTGACTTTCATATCTAGTGAGTGAATGAAACTAATTTGTAATAGTTACATGCTTGAAGCCATTTTCTCTTTTCTTTTGCTGATTGGATTCACAGGTCTTGTTTATTTTCTGTGTCTGGTTTCTTTTTATGACTGAATTCATTTATGAATTGAGCTGTTGTTTGAATACTGATTTATGTTGCAGGGCGAGAACAAGAGTTTTCTTGTTTGCAAGAAGAAAATGGCTACGTCTCCAGATCTATTATGCTGTTTTTGCCCACCTCCATTCAAACTCTTCCTGGAGACTGTGACAAACATGAGATTTGATGAAGAACCAAATTACTCGAAGCTTATTTCCCTTTTTGATGAATTGATTGAGCCCCAGCATTTGAGGCCTATAAGAATTGATGGTGCATTAAAGGTTTGTCTTTTATGACATGGAATGGAACTTCTTATTTTGTTATACAATAGCTGTTGATGCATTTTTGCCCTATCTGGCTTAATTTTGTATTTGATTATTTTCATATGTAGGCTGGACAAAAACGTGGACGATTGCTTGTAAATTTAGAAGAAGATGAGCAACCAAAGAAGAAAGTTAGACTTGGAAGCCCCGCAAATCAGTGGATTTCAGTTTATAACGCTAGAAGGCCTATGAAGCAGAGGTAACTAAGTGAATAATAGGTCCAATGTGCTTGGTTTTGAAGTTCGACACCGTGTGGTGGTATGGTGTGGGCATAAAGTGCTGGTGGCAATAGGATGGCATTTTGATGATTTAACGATCAGATAGATGTCTGTATACATTTTTGCATGGACATTTGTTTATGCATGCACAGCTGCTTTTGTTTCTCTGCGGTAATCTGTTTGAATGCAGGAATTTCTCAACTCCTTGGGGGCGCTTATAGTCTAAATTCTCATTAAACCTTTTGAGTTGTTTTTCTGGTCTTTGTCATGGAGCAATAGATGTAGACGCTATATTCACAGCTATGCTTCATTCAAGATTGCAGATTTTTCATAATTTCCATCAAAGCATGTAAATTGTTAGTGATGTGCCATTTTGAATTAACAACAATACCGCTGGGCTACTGTTAATCGATAAGTTAAATGTATATCACCTATCTAGGGATAGTTATCCGGCTTTGTGCTCTAAAATGCTTTCTTTCCTTTCAGATACCATTACAATGTAGCAGATGCCAGACTTCATCAACACATCGAGAAGGGTAATGAAGATGGGTTGTTCATTAGTTCAGTAGCATCTTCAGCGAATCTTTGGGCCCTTATTATGGACGCAGGAACTGGTTTCACATCCCAAGTCTATGAACTCTCACCCATATTCCTTCATAAGGTATTTTCTCAATTCTCAAGCATAGCGCTTTTCTAAGCAAGGCAACATTTTAAGTTGCAAGTTGCCTTTTCTTTTTGCATTTTAGGATTGGATTATGGAGCAGTGGGAAAATAACTACTACATAAGTGCCATAGCTGGTGCAACGAACGGGAGTTCCTTGGTGGTCATGTCAAAAGGTCTGTCCTAATTGACACTGGGCTCTTCTATTGCATGTGTATGAAAAATCTTTTAGTTGTGTCTGCTGTTGCCACTGGGCGAAGATACACGGAACACAGAGCTAAAATGTTCTATGCTGATTTGTGGATGCTGCTGCATGCAAAACAAATGGTTTTAATTGGACAGTCTGGTGTTCACATTCTTGTTTGCTTTCTAGTTTCAAGATATGTTACAACATAATGTTGAGAATGCACACAAGAAAGCAAATCACATGGATGTTTGATATGACATACTTCTAAATCTGGACCTAAACCAGAAAGACCGAATGAAAGTTCCTTTTCATACTGTTAGATGCAATCGCAACTAACACAAGTTTTTTTTTCTCGTAGTTTGTTTTCTGTTTTCCCCCAGTGGTTGATATTCAGATATTTGTCCTGTTATGTGTCCTTTCATTTTGCCTTATCTGCATTGAATATCTATGCATTTCAGTTGAGACCATATGAGCTACATCACTCCTGAACCTGTCTACACTTTGCAGGAACTCCATATACTCAACAGTCTTACAAAGTTAGTGAATCATTTCCCTACAAGTGGATCAACAAGAAATGGAAAGAAGGTTTTCATGTTACATCAATGACAACTGCGGGAAGCCGCTGGGGTGTAGTTATGTCAAGGAACTCTGGATATTCTGAACAGGTATCATAGCAATTAGTACTACATAATCATAATCTGCAATAAATTATTGTTGTCTAGCCACTACTGCATATAAAACCTAAAACCATTTGTTAAACGGATAAAGTGAATTGCTGAAGTTATAAATGGATATTAATATTCCTTTTGTAAACATAATATGTATGCTGTACATCCGCAGCTTGAAATCAATTTGATTGTGCTTTGTTTCTTTGTTATGTAATGCAGGTAGTAGAATTAGATTTTCTTTATCCTAGTGAAGGTATCCACCGACGCTGGGAGAATGGATATAGAATAACTTCTACAGCAGCCACTGGTGATCAAGCTGCTTTTATATTGAGTATACCCAAAAGAAAGTTGATGGATGAGACACAAGAAACACTTAGAACATCTGCTTTTCCAAGCAACCACGTGAAGGTATGATCATATATTTTCATTCTTAACTACACTGTCAAAATTAGGTTGATTTATTTGGACTCCGAATCACTAGAGTTGCTCTGATTTTGTGTCAGCTTGGCATGTAAATTTGCACATGTCACACTTGTTGTAATATTTGGCACCCAGAAGCAGTGACTCGAAACAACCCCATCTAATGTTGACAATGCGTTATGGGTCTTTTGCAGGAGAAATGGGCCAAGAATCTTTACATTGCTTCAATATGCTATGGCCGGACAGTGTCATGAGGCTTGCTCGGCACTGCATCCCAAATCGGGAGAACATATTCAGATGAGTAGATATCGAAAAAAATCAGCAATTTTTGTTGCTGCTCTCTGTTACTCTATGTGTTAGGTAAACTGGTCAAGATGAACCATCTTACCATGGCCAGAGTAGGAGCTCAAGAAAGAACAGGAAGGAAGGTGGAAAACAAGCAGCCAATAAGCAGACGAGGAGGGTGTGACCCGGCTAGTGGTGGTGCAGACGCAGATGGCGTCAAATATTTTGCATCAGCATGTTTTGCTTCGCTCCTAACTGCTGTGCAAGAGTAGACAGCTTGTAGCCTCCTTCGGAGGCAAGTCAATCTGAGAACCCATTGTGTATAGCGTATCATGTCATTGCATTTTGTTTAGTGGAAGCCAAGTTCCATGTTTCCGGAACTCTGGAAATGCTAAGTTATTGTGTGAGGAGAACAAGTGTACTGATAAGATTCGTTGTATCGATTCCATTATTCGATAATTCTCATTGTAGTGATTAATGCAATAATGCTGCATTACTTATCATCACGGAATTATATGTTTTGGTAGTATCACATAAGGATTTGCCACGTGATCATTACAATCAACCCTGGAATGACGTACTTATGAACGACCAGAGCAGGAAACTAGTGCAAGAAAAGAGCATGCAGTAACCGGGCCAACTACATAAAGTGAGATCAACTAAGATAGCACTACAAATCTAGGTTGGCAACACCAACTTAAGCTTAATCGATCAAGTCTCTAGCAATATGAACTCCTCGCGGACCTCCTCCTTCAAGCCTCCCCTCGTCAGCTCATTCCCCCAGCTCCCTGATCGTGGCAGAAGGAAATGGTGTCATGATGATTTACTACTTACTGCTGGTAAAAGAAGAACAGCGTATGATAAGCGCACCTGTGACTTCTATTATTCACCGAGCAAAGAGCACAGAATGATTAAGATCAGGAGGAGCGCAATGAATTTCGTGTCAGATTCCTCCGCTGTAGACATAGTCTGTCTCTTATACACATCTTCTTTGGTGTATTGCT
>OAMR01000974.1:84390-107705 GCA_900205405.1 Echinochloa crus-galli
TCTTTAGGCAGCGCTCAAATCACCCAATCCTTTGCTCGGGATTGTTGGGCTCTTCTGAATTTACAGGTTGTGGATCCAATGGATCCTTTCAAAACGTTAGAAAGTTTCAGAGAACAATTGGGAGTCCCTTTCTTCATGGAAATTATCATTATTATGACATGGTCAATTTGGTCTTCAATAAATGATCAGATTTTCCGAAATGTGGCTCCGGAGCTGATAAATTGCAAGAATTTCTTTAGAAGAACTTTTGCTTTGATGATGCATCGAGCAAAAAGAAAATTTTTCCCGGCTATAGAACAATGGCTTGAATCTGTGTTGTAGTACTCTTGCCTCCCCCCTTGTTGCTTGTAAATACTTCTGTGCTCTTTATTGCATTTTGTTTAGTGGAAGCCAAGTTCCATGTTTCCGGAACTCTGGAAATGCTAAGTTATTGTGTGAGGAGAACAAGTTTACTGATAAGATTCGTTGTATCGATTCCATTATTCGATAATTCTCATTGTAGTGATTAATGCAATAATGCTGCATTACTTATCATCACGGAATTATATGTTTTGGTAGTATCACATAAGGATTTGCCACGTGATCATTACAATCAACCCTGGAATGACGTACTTATGAACGACCAGAGCAGGAAACTAGTGCAAGAAAAGAGCATGCAGTAACCGGGCCAACTACATAAAGTGAGATCAACTAAGATAGCAACACCAACTTAAGCTTAAGCGATCAAGTCTCTAGCAATATGAACTCCTCGTGGACCGATCCTCCTTCAAGCCTCCCCTCGTCAGCTCATTCCCCAGCTCCCTGATCGTGACAGAGGGAAATGGTGTCATGATGGTTTACTACTTACTGGTTACTGCTGGTAAGCAAGCTAGGTAGAAGAAGAACGGTCGATGATGAGCGCACCTGTGACTTCTATTCACCGAGCAAAGAGCACAGAATGATCAAGATCAGGAGGAGCGCAATGAATTTCGTGTCCGATTCCTCCGCTGCATGGTGGGTATGAGCCAGCAGGTGCAGGATCAGTAGTCTGCATGGCTGCAGCAAAACGAAGAGGGTGAACAGTACAAGAGGACTCACGGCACGGATTTGGCTGCGGCGCCGGCGCCGCCTGTGGTGGGATGGCCGCGGAGCCCTTGGGCGCTGGGGGGAGGGCGCCGACGAGGCTCGGGCTGCCGGCGCGGACCGCCCTGTTGTTCTTGGGCCACAGCTCCGGGGTGCGGTCGAGCGAAGGGAACTGGCCGCTCGCTGCGTCCTCCTTGGCGACGGCGCCCGGGCTTGCCATCGCGAGGAGGAGGAGGACGGCGCCGACCAGGAGGAGCGAGGGGAGGCTGGCGGCGGCGGCAACCTTCCGGGACGCCATGGTTGGCCGGCGATCGAGCGAGCGACGTCGCGATGGCTGCCGCCGGGTGGCGTTGGGGTTTTTGCAAAGGCGACGTACGGGGAGCGCTGCAGCTGCTTCGGGCACACTGGAGTCTGGAAAGAGATACCAGCAGTTGGCTTTGGCTGCTGCTGCTTTTTCAGTCCAGTCAGTCGTCGATCAGTGTGGGCCAGGCGCTTTGTGCTTGATGTGAGATGCATGTACTAGCACCAGCGAGCTTTTCGTGTAACTGGCAAGCCGGGCGGCATCGCGTCTAGCCGAGGCGAAGCATTTTTTCACAATTGTGGTAACTGAGAGTAATGGGACGGAGGTTGGCCTCTGGGTGGTGGGTGTGTTCGCGCCTTCGCGGAGCCTTCCGCCCCAAGTGCGGACGTGTCGAGTGGGCGTGAACCGTGAAGTTCCTGAGCCTGGATCGGCCGGCACGGGAGCCCGATCGATCGGGTGAGCGCGCGCAGCAGGAAGAGGGAAGCAAGCAAGGCACTTCTTCTCGGAGCAATGAGCCAGTGAGTAGTACTGATGGCATGCGACGACGCGTTCATTGGACCCCGCGTGTCAGCGTGTGCGTACCTGCAGCGTCACCACGCGTGTTTCCAAAGACGGGGAAGGCCTGGAGTGGAAGCTACTAGCTTGTAGCCTCGTCACTTTTTAAAAGAAGAAAAAACAGAAGATTGTTCATATATCATGCTCATCCCGGTGATTAGGTTGGCATGATGTGTTACTGAAGATCCTCCCACCCGTAGGTTAGTGATTAGTTTAGATTTTCCCTTTTATTATGGTGTTTCGACCGAGTAACTTGGGCGTCTGCAGCGCGAACCTTCGAACACGTACTCTCATTCCAACAAGTCTCTGTTCAGCGATCATACAATCCCAGAATTAAGAGATCCTGTCTCTGACTCTCTGAGGATCGATAGCTAGAAAGCTGTTAGTGCGTGCATGGGCTCTCTATGCTAATAGTCTGCAGACATTTTAATCTTTAGGCAGCGCTCAAATCACCCAATCCTTTGCTCGGGATTGTTGGGCTCTTCTGAATTTACAGGTTGTGGATCCAATGGATCCTTTCAAAACGTTAGAAAGTTTCAGAGAACAATTGGGAGTCCCTTTCTTCATGGAAATTATCATTATTATGACATGGTCAATTTGGTCTTCAATAAATGATCAGATTTTCCGAAATGTGGCTCCGGAGCTGATAAATTGCAAGAATTTCTTTAGAAGAACTTTTGCTTTGATGATGCATCGAGCAAAAAGAAAATTTTTCCCGGCTATAGAACAATGGCTTGAATCTGTGTTGTAGTACTCTTGCCTCCCCCCTTGTTGCTTGTAAATACTTCTGTGCTCTTTTATTTAATTAATATACTAATCAGTAGGGGGTAACCCCTCCTGTTTCCTCAAAAAAACATATATGTAATACCCTATTGGAATCTTTCTAGGAGGAATGGGCAAAGAACCTTCACTACATTGCTTCAATATATGCTATGCCGCTATGGGCTATGGCCGAACAGCAGTGTCATGTCAGCACTGCATCCTAAATCAGGAGAGAGTACAATCAAATAACTGACTTTCTAACAATCTTTGCTACATAACGTCTGAACCTATTGGCCAGTATTTACATTGTTACACAAACTTTCTAGCACCCCGGAATGTTGTCTGAACGATCGGAGCAGGAAACCCCAGTGCAAACAACAACAGAGTACTTGAGATCAAAGCCATCAAGTTTCTATGGAAGATGACCTCCTCGTGCTTCAAGCTAGCCAGCCCTTCACTGGCTCATACAGCATGTGCATAATCGATTGAGATAACAGCTTACAACGAGTAGGATGAGGAAGGCAAGACTGTTGGGCAAGATTATACAGCTTGTAGGAGGCAACTATAAATCTGAGAACCCATTGTGTATAGCGTACCATGCTGTCATTGCTTTTTGTTTAGTGGAAGCCAAGTTCCATGTTTCCGCTGTGTGAGGAGAACAAGTGTTCTGATAAAATTCGGTGTATTGATTCCATTATTTGATAATTCCAATTGCAGTAATCAATGCAGTAATGTTGCATTACTTATCATCATGGAACTATATGTTTTGGTAGTGTCAAAAACTCATATAAGGATTTCGTGACGTGATCATTACAATCAACCCTGGAACAACATATGAACGACCAGAGCAGGAAACTAGTGCAGAGAAGAACAGGGTACTTAAGCAATGAGCCTCAAGGCGGTAGCCAAGCCAGCTACATAAGAACTATGATAGCACTACAAATCTAGATAAGCGACACCAAAAGCTTAAGCAATTATGTTCATAGCAAGATGCCTCATGGACCTCATCCTTCAAGACTGCCCTCATCAGATCATTGCCTCATTCCCCAGTCCCCTGCTATAGATGAAATGGTGTCATGATGGATTACTACTTACTAGTGATAAGCAAGGTAGAAGAAGAACAGTGGATGACGAGCGCACCTGTTCCTTCTATGGTTGATTGAGCAGACAGCATACAATGAGTATGATCAGGAGGATCAAAAGGAAGTTGTCGTCAGATTCCTCTGTAGACATAGTTGCGCGGGTGGGTAATGAGCCAGCAGGTGCAGGATCAGTAGTCTGAGATCTGCATGGTTGCAGCAAAACCAAGAGGGGGAGGGGGACAAGAACAAGAGGACTCACGGCGGGGACGTAGCTGCGGTGCGGGCGTCGCCTCTGGTGGAATGGCAGCGGATGAGCCCTTGGGCGCGGAGGGGAGGGGGGCGTCGACGCTCGAGGCGGCGGGGCGCGGTCGAGCGGAGTGTTGTGGCCGCCGCCGCTCGTGGCGTCTTCCTCGGAGACGGCGGCCGGGCTTGCCATCGCGAGGAGGGCGCCGATCAGGAGGAGGGAGCGGAGGGTGGCGACGGCAGCAAACTTCCGGGACGCCGCCATGTTGGCCGGCGAGCGAGCGTGAGTGACGTCGCGATGGCTCCGGCCGGTGGCGTTGGGGTTTTTGCAACAAAGGCAACGTACGGGGAGAGCTGCAGCTGCCTGAGTGGACTCTGGAGTGTGGAAACAAATGCCAGCTGGATGGGCTGCTGCTTGGTCAGGCATCTGTCAGCGAGGGCCTGTGGGGCTCTGTGCTTGACGGCTGTGGCCTGTGGGTGGCACCGTGGCACCAGCAATCTTTTCGCATAACTGGTAAGCGGGGCGACGTCGCGTATAGCCAAGGCGAAGCAGCATTTTTCACAATTGTGGTAACTGGGAGTGATGGGGCGGAGGGTGGGTGGGTGACTGTGTTCATGGAGCGTTCCGCGCCAAGTGCGGACGTGTCGATCGGCCGTGTAGTTCCTGAACCTAGCTGGCTCAACCCGGGTCGGCGGGTCCGTTCCCCTCTACGCACGGGAGCCCGATCTCGATCGGATGCACGCACTGATTGAGCGCCCTGTACCACCAGCGACGGACCTCTTGCTTTGCTTTGCTTGACGTGCTTTGCACCAGAACACAGGGTGCTCAGCCAAAACCACAGAGATATGGTCAGAACAGAAAAGGAAGGCAGTAAACCCCGCGCTACTCGATCGTGAGGAGAGGTTCTGCTCGTTTAACAGGTCGAGCGAATTTAACAGTAAAAATGCATGCTGCATGCAGCACTAACTAATAATGGGCATGAGCTGCACATAACACTATTTAACACATGATATAGGACTTCACCACGACTAGTTGGAGGCGTTGAACACTTGCACACTACTCCTTTATAAAAAAACCCGCTTATGTGTCCTATAAAAAGGCGGTTATGTTCTTTCAAGAAATAGAAAGAAAATGGTACAACACACAAACGTTAGGTCCTACAGCACTTTGAGATAAGAACATTGCTCTGCCCTTTTGCAGCTTCCACAGCTACGTGGCCTTCTTGGAGCAGCTCTAGTGTTCCCAAAAATCGAACCATAGCTCGAGCAAAATCGACCAACACGTTTTGAGTTAGAATTGAGCTGAATAAATAAATGAGCTAGCCATACAGGCCATTTATAGATAGAACGTTATTCTTTTTCGTGTTTTCTTTGCAGCCCGGATCCCACCGATTATCTTTTTTTTTACAAAACCCACCCATTTTTTCGTACTGTTGGTATCGAACTAGAGTTCTTTTCAGCTTGTGTGGATTTTGTGGACTCTACGTGCCGAACCACGCCACTAGAGCTACTCTAAGCACCATGCGTTTTGGGCCCACGCACTGAGCTCCACCAGGGTTTGTAGAAATATTGATCAATTGTGTTTGCATATGGTTGTTGATTAATTTGATATGTTCTATTATGTAGTGTTTACATGGCACGAGAGGGCTAAAAAAGTAGTGTCGGCGGGTACTTGACATTTTGGTTCTCATGAGGGTGCAAAGTTGCATCAAAATATTAATAACTTGTAACTGGTGTCTTTAATTCATGCAAATGTCACCTTGCAACAAGTAGAGCGATCGGCTCTCCTTGTCATCTCTAAAGTTATGCATGCCATACCATTGAAAGAAAAAAATATAAAAAATTAGTCCTTCTACAAAGAATCTCTATATATACGAACAATGCTCGCTTACTCTTTACCCTCACACTATACTAATTAATCCAATTCACTCATTTTTAAATACCAGTACGTGACATTTATACATACAAGTGTAAAATGTACCCCAAGATAAAGTTTCATTTTTCTGAAGAAGAAAATGTATTATCACTGTATCGTTGTTAGGAGTTGGAACTTTTTTTTCGAAGGATAGAAGTTAGAAGTCATCCTCATAGCTTTTTTTTTGTCGAAAATATCTCTCCTTAGCGCAGTGCTCGTAAATCATGTTTGATAGAGCTTTAATCAACACACCAAGATGCTTAGCCAACCGCAAGATGCAGAACGAACGGCCCGGCGACCTTCTTCCCGCGAAACAAAAATGATGGCAACCACTAACATGAAGCGCACCTAAATCTTCGCTTCGTCGTCGTCCTTCCGTCTCTCCTCAGATCTCACCAGGCCCGCCCGCGCGGCCTCCCGCTTCCGATCCCCGCGAAAGCACAGGCCAAAACCCTAACCCCTAGTCTCGCCATCGCTTCCCTGCCGCGCCTGAGGAGGAGCAGGTCGTAGGCGGAGGCGGAGATGGCCTTCATGGCGGCGCTGGAGGCTGATCTGCGCGCGCTCTCCGCCGAGGCGCGCCGCCGCCACCCCGCTGTCAAGGACGCCGCCGAGCACGCTATACTTAAGGTCCGCATCTCCCGACTTACGCTCACTTCACCGGTGATCATTATGCCGCCACCCATTTCGCGTTCCTGCTGCGCTCGCCCGTTCCGGATCCATTTTGCGGCGGGAGTAGCATCCGACCATTTAGACGGGTAATTGAATCCGGAAGTGCTCATTTCGCTTTGGTAACTCTAGTTCTAATTTTGTCCTGCGAGAACAGCGTGTTGTGAATTAGCGATATGGGAATTGGATTGCCCCAAATTCAGTTAAAACGGCTGGAACCTCTGAGTGGGATTTTAAATTCCTAGCTGCGATTTGTGCTTCGTGGTTAAGTAAGCTTAACGATTAATGCTTAGACAAGCCTGTCCCCTAGGTAAGTGTAGAATCTCTACAACGATGAATGATTTTAGGTCACGATGCCGTTGGGGAGTGAACGGGTAACCCACATCCATGCCCGCTGATTACCCATCCCCAATTAATCCATCCCCAAATAAGTGGATAATTGTCCAGCGGACATGGATAATCCAATGGGTAAGGCAACGAAAAGCCCAAGACAGTGGCCAGATCCTAGACGCTGCCATCACCCAAGAGCAGAAGCTAATTGAGCTCGCATGAAGCCCGAGTGGCCACCACACGGAACACAGGAGGCCGCAATTTCTAGACTCGACCTGCAAGGCAGCATGCGGCGGCGTCGATCCACGCAGCGCTGCATCCAACACGGCGGCGGCGCGGCGCCCAGACACCATCCGCAGGCAGTATGTTCATGGAGAAGACAGAACAGATAGGAGAAGAGAATAGCTTGAGAGAGAGCGCTCTCCTGGAGAAGAAGGGGATCGGAGATTGAGACAGATGGGTACACGGGTAAGACGGGTATTGTCCATGTATATCCTCCCCGTATCCGAGTTCAGTTGGATAATCCATACCCTACCCAAATACAACGGGTATGGATTTGGACAAGGGTGACGGATACCCAACGGCAACGTGAATTTTAGGTGGAGTTTGATGCTTAGGTTGCTTTGACTGAAATGCTTGGAACTGATTTTGTAACTTATTTATGGTTGGAGTGGAAATTCTCAAGCTCATACCAAATGCACACTGTTTTCATGGTTTTGCAAGAAGCGTAATCACCTATGTCCAAAGAAGAATAAACCATGTTGAGCTGGAGGGACTTCTGTTTCTTCAAGTTGAAGGGTTTATTACCTAGTAGGCTAGCAGTCCTATGTTCCATGGTCCTTGTGCAATTTGAAAGATTGGCTTGGAAACTATATCCAATGGAGGGTTGTTGTTATAAACTCATAATTTCTGGTGCTCTTGAGAACTTCTATGTGTAAGGTTAGGTGTTTGCCCCCTGTTGTATGTGCTGATGCGTGTCTAAAGACTAAAGTATGACCATAACTTTATTGTCCAAATCATCAGTGAATAAATCTTAATAACTCTAAATTAACGGCAATATTCTCTGGTGCAAATTTGTTTAAACATTTAGTTAGCATCTGATTATACACTTGTACTTTGCCCATGTGGACATCGATTTTAATGCTCTTTGCTGGAGAGTTCAAACCTGTGGAAACTCACGCCACTATTTCGATATTATACGTTTGAGGCAGTTTTTGATGTTATTATGATGGATGTAACCAATTATTGGCTTTATGGCATTACCATTTGGGATGGGTTTCTTTTGTGCATGTTATTTTGCAGTAGAATTCGCTGACAAGACATCTATTTTCTTTTTTTTTTGTCTTGAAGCTCCGATCTCTATCTGGCCCAAGTGAAATAGCTCAGAATGAAGATATAATGCGGATGTTTCTGATGGCATGCAGCGTTAAGTCAGTGAAGTTGAGTGTAATAGGACTATCCTGTTTGCAAAAGCTTATATCACACGGTGCTGTTGCATCATCTGCATTGAAGGAGATACTAGTGACTTTGAAGGATGTGAGTTCTTGCCTTCTTACTTATTGATCCGCAAATGTCTCATTCTATTCGTTTTGAAAATCATGTCCTAGATCAATGTACAAATCAAACCTGATATTCTGTGTTATCTTTTAGCTGTCATGCCATTTACTGTTTGTCTGGTTTGAGTTTGAGCATATGTTTTCCATACAACATAATTCCAAACCTGCATCCAAACTATCTAGATGTTTATTTTGTATTATAACCTTCTTTATTTTTTTTCTTCTGTGCACGTCTTAGATAAATTTGTTTTCCATAATCGTCTGTAGTTAGCGACATCCTATATTCATTGCTTCTGAATTCTGTTGTTTGTTTCATCGCAGCACGCAGAGATGACAGATGAGATTGTTCAACTAAAAACTTTGCAAACGATGTTGATTCTCTTTCAATCGCATCTACATCCTGAAAGTGAGGTATTAACTATCAGTGATTATAATTTTATTTCTTTTGTGTGGAAGGCTTCTTATGCCTCACTTGTTTATCTAGCCTTAGAACATGCGAAAGCTTCTATCTATCAAAATAGTAAACATAAGGCAGCACAACGAGTGCAGGCTGTTGGAATTCGAGTTGCAAGATTTTTAATGTTTTAAAACGTAGTGCTGGTCGAATATGTTTCAGTTGGCTCTATAATGAATATTGCTAGAAAAGTAACTCGTAAGTTTCAAATCTGCTGCGAGGGGTGGGGAGCATGTCTGTTTACTTCCTCTTGTATTGTCTTTGAATCCTGATTGTTTCTATTGGTTATTCTTTGGGGCACAAATAACGGTTGCAGTGTCATGAGTCATCCCATGAATGCCTTCTCAGGATCATAATACTGTTACCATCAGTAGGCTTATCTTATCCATAGATCATTTATGTTTCTTTCAGGAGAGCATGTCTCAAGCTCTTGGAATATGCCTTTACTTACTCGAAAACAGTCGATCTTCTGACAGTGTCCGCAAGTAAGCTCATTGCCATGCTGTTGTCTCACTGATTCCATGTCCCTTATTGCGGTATCCTAAATCACATATTGTTTATTCAGTACGGCAGCAGCTACATTTAGACAAGCAGTGGCATTGGTCTTTGATAATGTTATTCGTGTTGAATCACTTCCCTCCGGTAAAGCTTCTTCAGCAAGACTCAGTTCCCGTGTTAGCTCTGTTGCTGATAACGTCACTCAGAGCTTCAGTCACACACTGTAAGATTCCGTCTATTTCTTCACTGATTATGCCATAAGGGAATTCTTAACTGCTAGTTGATATTACAACAAATCACCTAAACTTGTAGCCCAAAATGCAAAACCCATACATTTTTAAATCTTTGTCCCTAATGCACATGTTTTACTTACTAAAAACTTGCACCCATGTATTCTGCTAGATTATTCTTAGATGCACCATGCTTGAATTTTGCTTTGTTTATGTAGTTCTTTCATGGGCTTGTAGTTTCCATGGATAATATAATAATATGACAAGTTCCGCATTTTACTTGCATTCTTATGATTTCCTCATTCTAAGACATTTTATACCCAAATACATGATAGTACTGCAGGAATGTTGTTTTTCTGTGTATTGGTTTTGCATTTCTCCTTTTTTGCTCTATTGATTCAGATGATTTACATGCAAGGTCACTAGCAAGCAACCCTGGAGAGCCTACCATGAGGGAGAATTTGAGTGACGTTGGAAAGCTTGGACTTCGTCTGCTTGAAGACCTGACAGCTCTTGCTGCAGGTGGATCTGTATGTGCGAACGATTTCTAATAACACCTTCTATTTTTCTGGCAATAAGGATATACATAGTGTTTTCTTTGATTCTCTTCACATAATATTGTGGGTGACTCCTGGCTTTTTTTCCCCTCCAGGCTACATGGCTTCGTGTTCATTCGCTGCATAGGACATTTGCCCTTGACATACTTGAGTAAGCAAATTGAGTTCCACAATGAAAATTTTGTTATGCTTTCATTTGCAGGAATTTTATCTATCACTTGTTATCATATAAGAGTTAAAAATTACTGATCCTCATGCTCTACCTTAGTTTAGGGTCAAGTCTTGACTGCATACTTTGTGAAGATGCATATAGAACAAGTTTACTGTAAATGTTATCTAGAACATGCATATAGAACAATCTAAGCCTCATCTGGACATGTTATGTTCCAGGTTTGTGCTATCCACGTACGTTGCTATATTCCGGGCATTGTTATCTTACCAGCAGGTTTGTGTTCCTGTACAGCCTTTTATCACTTTTTTTTCTAAAATCACCGATTGATAACTTCAGAACCTCTTATTAATCTGCCAGGTCTTGCGTCATCAAATTTGCTCACTTCTCATGACTTCACTCCGTACTAATGTGGAGGTAGGATCATTGAAATGAGGAGTTTGACTTTAGTGATGCATAATTTGCAGCTTCTTTGTCTGATCTGATTTTTTTGTCTTCAGCTCGAGGGTGAGGCAGGGGAGCCTTCTTTTCGTCGTTTAGTCCTGCGTCTGGTTTCTCATGTCATCAGGCTCTACAGCTCTTCACTTGTTACTGAAAGTGAGGTATTGTTTTCCCCATTCTCATATGCATCCCAATCTTGGTACGCAATATTTAATGTAGTCCAACTAGAAGCTTTAGCCGTCTACTATGGCGATTAATGATTGTATTTGAACTTAAGACTAAATTAATCATGGGACTGGCTATTTAGGTTTAATATCTTGGGAATGCACCATACACAGTCTTAAAGTAGCAGAACAAGGACAAAAAATTCTTGTCCGTTAGATTATATCCACATGAGGTAGATTAAATACCATAGTTTAGCAAAATTTTGAAAAGATCTCTGAATCATTCAATTTAGACATGACTTTGTATCATGTCAGTAATGAACTCTACTTCCCATCGTCTAAAATTGATTTACAGTAGATCTTAGAGATTCCATTCTGCAATTTTGAGGGTAGTTCCAGCCAGCTATTTTTTCTGACATGATTTCCCCCCCTTGAGCAAGCAGGAGAACTGCGTAATTAGAAATACACAGCTATTTCCCCTGATATGATTGACCATGATATTGAAATTTACTTTACTTGTAGTTTGAGTTGCTAGCTAGTTTACATGTATCACTTTGAACCAACTAATTTGGGTATGAAATAAGTAGTGCATTATTGTATGAATGCTCATGGTATTTTTAATTCATTCAGTTATGTTAGCCTACCTATGCTCTAAGCTGCTTCCATTCACAGGTGTTCCTTAATATGCTTGTAAAAGTTACCCGTCAGGACTTACCATTATGGCATCAGATACTTGTTCTTGAAATTTTAAGGGTAAGTTTCCTTGGCCACAATAGAGATTCGTGCTTGTTGATAATTAATCTTTTCTTATTTCTTTTCCAGGGTTTTTGTGTAGAAGCCTGCACTCTCCGCTTGCTGTTTCAGACGTTTGACATGTATGTATTATATCCACAGTGCTATTCTTGAATGTCTCTCGATATATTTATTTCTTATTTCTTCTTATGGTTGAAGGATTAGTATATGCCTTTTCTCCAGAGACTTGCTAATCACACGTCTTGTAGCATAGAAACTTAGGATTTTTTTTTCCTAGTGATCCATGTGTAAGACTGGAGCTGGAGAGCCATAAAGACTTTTTTTTGCTAGAATCGGTAGATGGAAGCAATCCTGTAGAAGCTAACACTAAAATTTTTGGCTTTTAACATATTATAATCAGCGGTCAACATGGAAAGTCATTTCTTATATTATAAATGTTTACTTTTCAAATCTTTATGAAAGGTGAGGTATGCCTTCAGAAAGTTTTGTATCTGTTTTTTTTTCTTGAACAACAAAGGAGAGCTGCACGTCATTTCGCTAAGAGAAGAGTACAGTTACAAACAACATTACAACAACAACGACAAAAAAAAAACTAAGACCACCTAAAGGTCTAAGGGCAGCGACCTGAGGTTTTGTATCTGTTAGGAATCAATGTTGGAAAAATACTGTAGATGTCTCTTTAAGTTTCCTTATTTTCTCCTGGTGATTGGATGCACATAAACCTTGTCACGAGCTTTGAAGATTCCTATATTTGATGAGTAATTGTATGCTTTTCATTAATCTGAAGAGTTATCTGTTGAGGCTTTTGATGAAAAAGCTCCCTGTTGTGTTTTCTATTTTGTATTGTTGCTTTGCCAGAAATTTCTTCTTGGAGCTTATTAACTATACATGTCAGTATGCCACTGCATTGGTGCTTTATGTCTCTGAGCATAACATTATGATTGCTTTTTTTTTTTGGAGAACTTACGCAGATATCTTTTTTCTTCTGTTAATGATACAGGAATCCTGTGAATACTAATGTCGTGGAGAACATAGTTAGAGCACTTGCCTTGGTGGTAGCTACTATTCAGGTGGTATTTCTTCCCTTGCTTCAAAAGAATACCATCCTTCTTAATTACTCTCTCGTCCCAAATTACAGTTTGTTTTAGCTTTTCTATATACACAGTTTTTGCTATGCATCTAGAATTCTAGATTTATAGTTCTTTGAGCTTGAGCTCTGAAGGTTGATGGTCGTTTATTCTTCTGTGTCAGTGGTGCGACTGTAATCTTTGCTTTGGGATGTGTATGTGGTGTTCTGTATTCGGGGTGGGTCCCTCCAGGCTGGTGTGCTTTTATTCTACCTTAATGAAATGACGTGCAGTTCTCCTGCGTAGTTCGAGAAAAGAAGTATCTAGATACATGGTAAAAACTACGTAAGCCGTATGTAGAAATGCCAAAACAAATTGTAATTTGGGACGAAGAGAGTACATGTTTGTTTGAACTCATTTTATTTGAGAATTGTCCATTGTTATTCCCTTAACTAGAAATATTTCTCTAGGCTTCAGATTCAAGTGAAGAGACTCTAGCTGCTGTTGCTGGAATGTTCAGTAGTAAAGCTAAAGGTATTCTATAGTTAAAAAGTTTGGTTTTAAGTTACTTCCTCTGAGCTTATTGTTTTGTTTACTCAGATTTTAACTAACTCCTGATATTGGCGATTATCATACACAGGGATTGAGTGGAGTATGGATAATGATGCATCCAATGCTGCTGTTTTGGTTGCTAGCGAAGCACATACCATCACTCTGGCCCTTGAAGGCCTCTTAGGTGTAGTTTTCACTATTGCCACTTTGACTGATGAAGCTCTAGATGTTGGTGAGGTAAGAACTAAGAAGAGACTATTCTTATGAATAAAATAATGAATATGAGAACTGAAAGTTATAATGTTTTTTTTTGGTTTCTTTTTAGCTTGAATCACCAAAATGTGAATCAAATAGTATGGAATGTAGTGGACAGCTGGCCCTTCTTTGTATGGCTATGGTAAATTCAACATGGTTAACCATCCTTGACTCTCTGTCGCTTATTTTGATGAGGTCAGCTCAATCTTTATACTTACATGTGCTTTCCTATAAATTACATTATGGTTGTGGCCTTATGGGTAATCCAATTAACAGGTCACAGGGGGAAGCTATAATATTAGAGATATTGAAAGGATACCAGGCATTCACTCAGGTGATATCCCTTGATGTGTCAAAACTGGATATCAGTATCCCTCCCATGATATGGCTTAAGGGCCACTGACCTTCTGATGTTTTTGTGTTTTATCATTTCCCATCCTTTGTGGATTAACTGCCTTGACAATGTGAATGTGGGCTGCATTTCAGGCTTGTGGAGTTCTCCGTGCTATAGAGCCCTTAAACTCTTTCCTAGCATCACTTTGCAAGTTTACAATAAATAACCCGAATGAAGGAGAGAAGAAAAGGTATGCCACTGGTTTCCTGTTGTCTAGAATATACACATAGTAAAATATCTTGTTTTTGGAATAATATGTTATTTGCCTGCAGCCCCCTTCTCTTCTAAGTTCTTATTGTTCTTTTTTTTACATGAGATGTGATGAGTACCATTGTAATATGGTTGATTAGAAATATTGTATAAGCGTATCTTAGTGATTTTTCCTGCAATATTCACCCGTCTTGTAAATTCCAGCTTTATAATTTGACTATGCTTAACTTGAGGGTCTATGACCTCCTAAACATTAGTCCAATTAAATTTCTATCTTAAGCGTGTGATGGCGCTAAAATTTATTTTTGAGTTTTTAGTTTGGAAACTAAGAATTGGAAAAACTCGAGGATTTTCAGGGCGTGCTTGTTGTTTTATTTTCAAATTTTTGTGGACACATGTGGTCCTTTACTTTATTTTGGTAGGATTGGAACCCCCTTTTTCTTTCGATGGCTACAAGAGTATCCACAGTCTAGTCTGTCACATGAGGCATCACTAATGACCTCATTAAGCATAATATTTTTCTGTTTTTTTTTCTCAAACACGCAGAAGAGCTGCGTATCGATATATTAAGAAGAAGGAAGGGTATAGCACCCAGTCACCAGTACAAAGGTTTTTCCAAGGGAGGAATATCCCAGGAAAAACATTTACACTTGTCTTAGCCCAAAATCTGGAGATTTGGGTGTTTGTTTTTCATGTGATGACTTTATTCACACGGAATGCTTCAGTTGTACCTAAAGTTGTGTCCGTATCTGCTGTCATGAACTTTCCACAATTATTCACGCTTCTTATTTTCCACTCATATCAATGCCAGCATCTTGCAATCTCCTGGATCAAAGAAGTCAGAGACTTCAATGGATCAGCGTGATAGTATTATTCTCACACCAAAAAATGTGCAGGCAAGTAGGGGATGAGCGCAATATCAATTACAGCTATATTACGATACCTTACTTTTTTTCGCATATATTTACACTTGTTTCATTTTGAACCAGGCACTAAGGACACTTTTTAATGTTGCACATCGATTACATAATGTCCTTGGCCCTTCCTGGGTACTGGTAAGTAGAGAGTTAGGTTATTTTGTACCATTTTTTAAAGGTAAAAGTCTAAATTACTACCCTCAAGTATGGACAAAGTCCGGATAACCCCCTAAAGTATATTTTAGTTCATTTTACACCCACAACTATCTTAATCAGTCCAATCTACCGCTTCGCAAAAATTATCTTTTTTTTTCTCCATGCATAAGTGGTGTTTAAGTTCATATTTTGTGGGATGATAGAGGGCCACATATTATTTTTTTTTAAAATAATATGAATTTTTCATCATTATTTCTCATAAAATTTTATATCAATATGGTTAATTTATTATTGCACATCATAGTCTTTCAAAATAATGATGAAAAATTGATTATATATTTTTTAAAAAATATTTTATGTGGCCATCTATCATCCTACAAATTTTTTAAAAAATATAATATGTGGCCCTCTATCATCCCACAAAATTTGAACTTAAAACACCACTTATGCATGGAGAAACAAAAAAGAAAAATCTTAGAAAAGGGTAGATTGGACTGATTGAGATAGTTGTGGGTGTAAACTGAACCAAAACATACTTTAGGGGGTTTTCCGGACTTTATCTATACTTGAGGATAATAATTTGTGCTAGTGGGTCAGCGTCGGTAGAGCGGCGAGTGTCCGGGCACCCAGCCCAGTCAGCGTCGGTAGAGCGGCGAGTGTCCGGGCACCCAGCCCAGTCAGCGTCGGTAGAGCGGCGAGTGTCCGGGCACCCAGCCCAGTCAGCGTCGGTAGAGCGGCGAGTGTCCGGGCACCCAGCCCAGTCAGCGTCGGTAGAGCGGCGAGTGTCCGGGCACCCAGCCCAGTCAGCGTCGGTAGAGCGGCGAGTGTCCGGGCACCCAGCCCAGTCAGCGTCGGTAGAGCGGCGAGTGTCCGGGCACCCAGCCCAGTCAGCGTCGGTAGAGCGGCGAGTGTCCGGGCACCCAGCCCAGTCAGCGTCGGTAGAGCGGCGAGTGTCCGGGCACCCAGCCCAGTCAGCGTCGGTAGAGCGGCGAGTGTCCGGGCACCCAGCCCAGTCAGCGTCAGTGTAGACGACCAGCTCAGCAGGAGAAGTCCTGTGGAGGACCAGCCCGAAGTCAACCGTGCCACGGACATACCGAAGCAGGCGCTTCAACGCAGTCAGGTGAGACTCCCGGGGATCATGCATGTGGAGGCAAACCTACTGAACAGCATAGGCAAGGTCCGGCCTGGTGAAGGTGAGGTACTGCAAGGCCCCAGCAAGGCTCCGAAAGGCAGTAGGATCAGCCACAGGAGCTCCTGAATCCGCGGACAGCTTCGACTGAGTATCAACAGGAGTTGAATAGGCTTGCAATCTGACATGCCAGCCCGCTCCAGGATATCAAGAGCATACTGTCGCTGGTGAAGGAAGAGGCCAGAAGGACGGGCGAGTCTCCACAGTGACACCCAAGAAGTGGTGGAGCTGACCCAAATCCTTCATGGCAAACTCCTGCTGCAGAGAGGAGATGATGCGCCGAAGCAACTGCTGACTGGAGGCGGTGAGAACAATATCATCAACATAGAGCAGCAGATAAGCAGTCTCATCACCATGTCGATAGACAAACAGAGAAGTGTTGGTTGATGTACATGGGCCTTGATGGGCCTAGTATACATGGGCCCTATGGGCTATATACAACTATACTCCAACAATTTGGACTTTTCCTTTTTTCTTAAAGTGAGTTTCATGAATTACTGCTATCCTTGGAATTGTAGGTACTGGAGACTCTTTCAGCACTTGATAGAGCTATTCATTCTCCACATGCATCCACTCAGGTTACAGTCCACAGTTTCCTTGTTAAATTTGCTGAAGAGTTTGTGTTATTGAGAAGTCGCTATACTCTTGTTGTTTGCTAACATTTTATTACCATTAATATGCAGTGTTTCCCTTTTTTGCAAATGAAATATGCAGTGTTTCCAGTGTCTAATTTATCTTAGTACTATCATTTGTTGACAATACCAGTTTCTCTCACAGGAAGTATCAGCTTCTGTTTCAAGACTTTCAAGAGACACATCTGGACAGTACAGCGACTTCCATATTCTATCTTCTTTAAATTCTCAGGTCAGAAGGGATTTTTTTGTTTCTTGTTTGTTTGCTTCTTCTTGGCTGCTTTCATCTCTTGAGTGCATTGTCCCTATGCTGAAGTGCATTTTGTTTCATTGTTGGAGAGATTTGTTTGAAAGTTGCTGCTTTTCATGTTTTAACTACATTTTAATGCTAAATTGCATTTTGTTTCTTTGTTGGAGGAAGCTGTTTGAAAGTTCAGCCTTGATGAACATAGCTGCAGTGAAGTCACTTCTTTCTGCATTGCACCAACTGTCAAGTCAGCACATAGCTGGAAGTTCTCAATTATCAGGCCAGCAGATCGGGAGCATTTCATTTTCAGTGGAGCGCATGACATCGATACTCATCAACAATCTACATCGTGGGTGCTTTCTTTACCTGAAGCATTGTTTTAGATAAAATAACATACATGAATCAGTAATGATCGTTTATGCTCTAGACTAGAAATTTGATCGGGTATAAATACTACGAAGATGCTACTTTTTTCAACAGTGGCATTGCAGTTGGCATCACCTGTATTTGTGCTTGTGAGACATGTCGTACTTGTCCATTCGGTTTGGCATTAAGGTCATCAAATATTCCTGTCGATCTATAGCATTTACTACTGCATGACATAGTTCATATGAATGGATGAGTATTGGATTTAGGAAGATCAGACCATTGGTGCACTTGATGATTAGTCTTTACGGTGTAGTGTAATTAATGTGGAGCGTATTTAGGAGATAAAGCTAACTGGTACCCACAACTTTTTTAGTACTGCCATTGATTATTGATGTTATTTATCCTGTTCAGGAGTTGAACCGATATGGGATCAAATTGCAGCTCATCACCTTGAGGTAGCATACTATACAGTGGTAGTTTTCTTTCCATTTATGTAACTCCATGATGATCTTGGTAATGGCAAAACTTGCAGCTTGCCAATTGCTCCAACCCACAATTACGAAGTATGGCACTGGATTCATTGGATCAATCCATTTGTTCAGTAGTGGGTTCTGAAAAATTTCAGGGCATCAGTTCAGCACCTCATCAGCTTCAAGAAAGCCAAGTAAGGGCTCAATAATTTTTGTCTGCTGTTTGCTCTGCCTGTGCGATTTGTCTGACATTTCTGCTCCTGTTTTTGCTAGTTGGTCAATGAAAGTGAAACTGTATCATTTGAGTATGCAGTTTTATCTCCATTGGTGATCCTCTATACCTCCAATAAGAATGTTGATGTTCAAATGGGCGCTCTAAAGATTCTTTTGCATGTTCTCGAGGTACTTGGTTTCTTGTATATGCTTTTCAATATGTGCATCAGACAATGTCTTCTTACCCGTAGTGTTTCAGAGACATGGAGAAATGTTGTCATATAGCTGGCCCAGCATTCTTCATATGTTAAGGTGTCACTGCTATTCATTCATTCCATGGTATATGTTTTTATTTGACCTTTACTGCTTTCTTACATCCATCTTTTCTTCCAGGGTGGTTACCAATGCATCAGAAAAAGATCTCATCTCCTTAGGGTTTCAGGTAAAATTACTAAATTACTATTTACTAAGTTTAGCATGTTATGATTTCTCTATGGGAAGTTTCCTCCCTTGCATCTTGGGCCTGTTATGTTTATGCCTTCATTGGACTATGGAAATCGAATGGGATTATGGGACTACATTCCTCAACTCTAGAATGGAGGACCAAAGAAGCATTTTTTTTAGTACCGATAACTAATGTTGACCTGTAAAAGCTGTTTTAAATATGCAACCAAGATACAGTGGAAAATATTTCAACACTGATTTTCTTTATACTGGTCAATTTAGTTAAAACAAAAGGATAAGAAATGTGAGTGCTCATTTGTTTTTCCTGTTTATTATGGAAGTTTCGTACATCGTAATGTACCATGCTTTGTTACTAGCATATAAGTTGTATCATGTCCTTTTAATATGCTTCAACTCAACGATTTAATTTGCAGAGCATACGTGTAATAATGAATGAAGGACTGGCAACTATACCTGTCCAATGCCTTGATGAGTAAGTTTCTCAAATCCACTGTTTTTAGAAATGTTTGTTTTTGCTAATAATAACACCGTATTTGTTTCCTATGAGAGGACCTTTTCCCCAGATTTTCTGTGGTTATTTCAAAACAAAACAGAAACCATGGAAAAATAGGAAGAAAACATGTATAGTACCTCCTTGGATTTTATGAATTGACAGATAGTAACAGATCTAAATTGGATGGATGAACACTTTTTTCCGATGGAGGGACAATATCTATAGTACTTGAGACTGTCGATTATGCGGCGGGACTCCATCATTGTGGCTCTTGCCAGTTTAACTTGGGGATTTGCAGCTTATCATCCTTTCATGACTGTTGCCAATTGCTCCACTTTTTTCTTCATGTAAAAGTACCCACTCAGCAGTCAGTAAATAACATGCTGATTTTTCTTTGCTTTCATATATGGCATGTCTTGTTTTGTAAAATTAGTTAACATGAAAGTAAATAGCAACAAGAACTCGGAAACTAAATCAAAGTATTGAAGTATCGACTTCCTTACAATCTCATTGGAAGGCAGACCATGGATCTTATATACACGATGTCGTCAACATAAATCCTGATGAATGATGGATGATTCAGATAATTTCATTTGGTACACCTTACGGCTTGTTTGTTTGGCCTGCAGCTTTTCATAAGCTGGTTTCGGTGGGCTACTTGTAAAAACCAGCTTTTGGAAGCTTAAAACTGTCTTTGTCGATTGGCTTTTGCATGAAGGAAATGTTTAATACATGTGATACCCCTCACAAGTGCATCCCATGGAAGCTAGCAAAGCTCCTCCAGACCTCTTCTGGCTTTATTACAAGTACAGCTTTTGGCTTTTTCCGGAAGCATGCTGTTTGTTTCAGTTTTTGGCTTCTCATGAGCCAACAGAAGCTGAAATAAACAGGGTTTAGAAGCCAACAGAAGCTGAAATAAACAAGATTTATAATAGTTTGCTTATGCTGGACACTATAGTGCTTAAGGTTGTCAGGTTTACAAATTACAGATACCCAACTGGTATACACAAAATGTATACGATATCATGATGTTGAGTATGTCTAACTTGGTAAACTGCACTGACAAATAGGCATTATGTCTATCCCATAGTTATTTGGACACAAAATTAGGGCCTGACTAGTGCTCTCAGAGGTCATGGGAGATTGTCTTAATAAAGAAGGATCATTTGCCATCACTTGAAACATTTTGTGCTATCTGTGTCAAACATGACTGATTGAATCGGTTGATTAAACAAAATGCGTTTAAATAGAAGGTTAGTTAACAAAAAACAAAGGTATAAGAATCCAGCTTGGCTTCTCAGTAAGGCTTTAAAAGTAAAAGTTCACAAGAGTTCTATCCTCATCTCGGAATGAGTTGTATCTTTAATTTTATTTGTTGCAATTTTCTTAAACTTTCTTGTGTCAACAAATGCAGATGCATTTTGGTAACCGGAGCATATGGTACCCAGAAAACTGAAATCAACATAAGTTTAACAGCAGTTGGCCTTTTGTGGACTGCTACTGATTTTGTTGTGAAGGGATTAATCAGCAATTCTGTTGAGCAAGCCAATCACATGAATGAAGGTATGTGGTCACCACATGTAAGTATACTTCCTCCTCCTTGATTTCGTGTATCACTAATATGTAGCTCTCCTTCTGCTTTGCAGAGGCTCAGTCGGGTGCAACAATTAAAGAGACAAACATCAAGCAAGTTCCACCAAAACAAGTTGTTGATTATAGTAAACTTTTCTTTTCAGTTTTTTCTGTCCTCCAGAAATTGGGTTCAGATGATCGTCCTGAGGTACATCTCTCAACATACCATTTGTTTTGCTAATGAACACCCATGATATTGTTGAGCAATTTTTTAGTAGCTCATTGAATGATAAGCGATCTATGTATGGTACTGCTGTTGTGCTGTAATATTACTAATTCATGGTAACATTGGCAGCCTATGTATGTGCAATGCATATACAATGCACGCTTCTTATTCCTATTGTGAAAATAAAGTTTGACAGTTTCCTTTAAGAAAAAAAATCTCCGTGCTAACTTTCCTAGGCTACATCATTTCAATTGAATACTAGGCAGACACACATTTTCTTAATGCCAATAGCTTTATTGTACAAACTTATGCAAAGTTTTTTCCCCTTTTGATTTCAAGGTTCGGAACTCGGCTGTTAGGACTCTCTTTCAGACTCTCAGCACACATGGCCAAAAGCTTTCTAAAAGCATGTGGGAGGATTGCCTATGGTTATATGTTTTCCCTATGTTAGAGCATGTTTCCCACTTGGTAAGTAATGTCGCAATTAGGTGGCCATTTTATCTTTTCCCTGAATCTCCTCTGATGATGATTAGGCTGAACCTTCTTTTTCAGGCATCTACCTCATCTCGAGATGAGTGGCAAGGGAAGGAGCTAGGAACTCGGGCAGGCAAAGCTGTTCATATGCTTATCCATCACAGGTTTATAATTTTTTCAGAGAACTATAAACAATAGGTGTTGGCTATTAACTAAATATGAAACTACTGCTTATCAGAAAATAAAGGATCAGGTGCCTTATTTGTAAACAATAGCTTTGTAACTTGATCTTGGGGAGCCTTATTTGACCCTTTTTTTTTGAGGGGGCTTCACTAGAACATCAATAATTTATGGTTGTTAGCTTGATGAGGAAGACATCTGGATACAACTTTTAGCTTCTGGTACTCCCCATAGGCTTAATTGCACTGGCATTAAACAGCATTGAACTCTTGATTTCTTTTTAAGCTTGCACACCATATCAAATCTCAAATCAGCGAATGAACTGCTGTGAGGAGGAAGAGTTTTGAAGTCCAGGAGTTTCTTCTCCTTGCTAATTGCTACTCATGGAGTTACGTCATCCTTTCTTTAATTAACTTCTTTGTTTTTGCAGTCGAAATACAGCACAAAAGCAATGGGATGAGACTATTGTTCTTGTACTAGGTGGTATTGCGCGACTTTTGCGTTCTTTTTTCCCTTTCCTCCAGCAATTGAGCAAATTTTCTTCTGGTAATCTTTTCTTTACTGCCTTCCATACTTATTTTGGTATCTGTTATTAATTTCAAGTAACATTTCATTGTATTGAAATATGTTCAGGTTGGATGCTTTTACTTGATTTCATAAAAAATGGCATCTTAAATGGCAGCAAGGAGGTTGCTCTTGCTGCCATAAATTGCTTGCAGACATTTGTTGGCGCAAACTGTCCAAAGGTACTATCCCCTGTCCCAACAGTGCCTCTCTAGAATTGTCAATTATACTTTTTATCTTGTCTGGAGGAGCTACTTAGTCTGCCCTGCAGGCCTTTTTGCTTTATTCACCAAAAATTACTTGCTGTTAGGGAGAATTCCTTCCATGCCATGCCAATTTCACTGCATTTTCCCTATTGTCTTTCTTTTTAAGAAATGCATTTGAACCAACATCAATTTGTACAGAAAGAAGTCCGAAAAATGAACATGAGCCTTGACCCAAAGAGTGCAATGGTGGTAAACGAGATTACCAGGTCTAGAAACTCAAATCGCCTGTGATTTGTAGTTCAACATAGTTCTCATATGGTTTGAAATATGTTAAATATCTTATTTGAGCAAATTAACTTCATAAATAACAAGTCCATGTTTTTCATGATGTATTCAAGCGTTGGCATACTAGTGAACAGTGTCCTTTGGTATCTCTTTCCTTCCCAAGCAAGTCAAGAGGTTACCAACTTTAAAACTAATGGTCAAGATTGTGCAGTTTTTGTATGCTGGTACTAGCCACCGTCGGAATGCAATTTGCTAGGAAATGTAGTCACCTGATAACAGATAAATTGACCTACAAGTTACAAGTTCACTTGTTTTTGTTTTTATTATATCTGAATAATACTTTATATGTATTTTACTGGAAAAGGTATTTGTTATTACTGGGAAAGGTGCCTGTTATTACTTCTGTCTCTTATACACATCTAGATGTGTATAAGAGACAGT
>OAMR01000974.1:124842-139577 GCA_900205405.1 Echinochloa crus-galli
CCCTGGAGAAAAGAATTGCGTCTTTGGACCCTATGGGCCGGAGCCACGATTCATGGCTCCGAGGTATAACGTCTCGGCGCCACAAACAGCGGCGCCGACCCGCCAGCGAGGAACTCTGACGTGGCTCGTACGTGGACAATGCTCGGCGCCACAGATCTTGGCGCCGGGGTCGGCGCCACAGATCTCGGCGCCGAGCCTGGATTCAAAACAGCCGTGCCGGCGCTCTCTCTCTCTCGGCCGCGCTCTCCCCCTCTCTCCGCCGCCGCCGCCGCCGCCGCACTCTCCCCTTGCGCCGCCACCGCCGCCGTGGATCACGATCAGGACAACATTGTCTGATGAGCTCAATATCTTCTTGACTCAATGCTGGAACGGGGCGGTCATCATCAGAAGCAACGGCTCTAGCTGTCCCATAAGGCTCCTCGTCATCATCAATATCAACATCAACACTATTGCAAGCCCGTCCAGTATAGGATGATGGATGTACAGGAGGAACATGGACACTATTGGAAGCCCCTCCAGTATTGGATGATGGAGGCACAGGAGGAACATTGACACCAATATTATTTGGATTCTCTCCTGAAACAACAGAACAAGAAGACATATCGGTACAAAGGAATAGGATGAAGGGTGAATATGAGAAGAGTGCCGAGGGCATTTACCATTTGGTGCGGAATGAGCATCAGGGACCCCAACGACCACATCTTCCACAAGCACCTCACGGTTTGGTGACGGAGGGAGAGTAGGTGTCGGATTACCATGTTGTGGCGAGAAGTCACGAGGAGGAGAATGCCCATTTAGGGGTGACAATCCATGAAAGGGTGTTGGATCAATTGCCAACTTCCGCACCACCAAATCCAAACATTGGAAGACACTCTTCATGACAGTGTTAACATACTTCTCCCAACCACTCTCACATGTAATTGGGATAAGCCGCCTACCAAAAATTTGCCCTGATGTACCATAGTGAAGTACCCCTTCAATTGAGATGTCATCCTCATTTGAATTGCAATGAAGGCATTCACGAGCCCTACCTAACATCTCACTAAACAAAGGGCGATCATCGAACATAAGAGGGACTCTATGCATTCCAACAAAGGTGACATTCCCAAACTCATCTTCTTCCACACGTCCTCCATGATACACTGTGACTACATTGTCCATCTAAATATTTTGAATGTTAGTGAACTAGATTGATACTCAACAATAACTAGGTTTAAACAATAACTATATTGCATAACTAAACTAATAAACTATATCTAACAATATAGATAGTTGATACTAGGTAACTATATTACATAAATAAACTAGCTAACTATATCTAACGAGAACATGGAAAGTGGTACTGCCTGGGTCTATCACAAGTGCATGAGAAATCAACTTGTACAACAATATAACACCTTGGAGGCCGCACCTCACCATCGGACGATGTTCCTCCCCTTTCAGTGACCTCGTACTTTCCTGTCAAGTGGTCAAAACATACGACATCATGTGTGCGAGCATATGCCTTTGCGTCCGTAAGATGCTTCAGAGGTTTACATGCCAACCACTGACCCTTCTTCTGTAAGTCCTCTGCATCTTTGTATCTCTTGTTGAACCATGCAACCATTCTATAGAAGGTGAATGAGACGATACCATTGACGGGCATGCCACGTATACCCTTAAGGACACTATTAAATGACTCGGCCATGTTGCTAGTCATAAATGAATATCCAACCATGAACGTCATAAGCTCTTGTCCATTTCTCACGCTCCGTCATCAACCCTTGCAACCATTGTCTGCCTTGTTCGTTTGTTGCCGTTTTTAGTTGCTCCAACCAGGGACGTGGTGCACGAAGTGTAGGCCGCCCAACAGGGATACGAGACCACATCCAAAGCTGGAGAAGGTAAAGACATCCGCCTATGTTCGAGTCTTGTTTAATCCGACGGCAAGCCTGACAGAGGTTGCGGTACAAGAACGCCAACACGGCAGAGGCCCAGCTGTACCCTCCGCCGTATCGAAATCGGTCAGGCAGGGGATGTACATCCAAGACGCACTGTCACCTGTCCCGTCAGGAAATAGAACACACCTGCAACATTACAATGTACCACACAAAATTAGCACACAAATTTAGAACTTATGAACAATTGGAGAAGATGATAAGCATGTAAGGAATAAGATTGAGAACTCACCCAAACAAGTGCATGATCCAAGCCCTACAGTGGAATGTAACTGTCTCCTCGTTTGCATCTGGTGGACAAGTACCAAAGTTCTCACGAAGCCAGGAGATAGCCACTCCTGAGGTGCGAGCACCTGGAGCCGCCGGAGGAAGGCCTCTCCCGAGGAAGGCCTCAACCCGTGCCCTCCAACCATCGGCCCTGCACTGGCCAGTAACTGGAATACCGCGAACAGAAAGACCAAGAAACTTCTGAGTGTCTTCAAGTGTCACGGTCATCTCACCACAAGGTAGATGGAAACTATGAGTTTCCGGCCTCCACCTAAATAAACAAAGCATACACAACTTGTTTTGTCAATTACCCTTCGACTAAGGAAACTGAATATGGAGAAATGTAGTCACCTGATAACAGATAAATTGACCTACAAGTTACAAGTTCACTTGTTTTTGTTTTTATTATATCTGAATAATACTTTATATGTATTTTACTGGAAAAGGAATTTGTTATTACTTTGGTTGAAATTGCATGCATTGGACAGGTTGCATATTTCAGATATTATTTAGATAAATATCATGATACTTGTTTCATGAATATACTTTTTTCAGGGCAATCTGGAATCTTCGTATGTCAAATCTGTTCTTGATATTTATGAACTTGTTCTTCAAACTTCACCAAATTTTAAGAATGACTCAACTGACAAAGTGAAGCAAGAGGTCCTCCGCGGTCTTGGTAATTTATGACTTCCTGTTATCCTCCGAGCATCAGATATTGCGATGAGTTATTAATTGTGTTTCACTTCCGCAGGTGATCTTTACGTTCAAGCACAATCTCTATTTAATGATGACATGTATCTAAGGCTCATGGCAATTATGCATCTTATGATTAAAGCGACCATGACTCCTACTGATTATGAGAATGAACTGGTATACCTTTGGATGCATATTTTCATTGATATAGATTTCTTGCTAGAATACGGGGGTTTAACCATTAAGTTTCTTGGAGCATGCTTCTTATTCTACGGTTATGGTTTTGTGTGAAACTGGGCATGCAAATACAGCACTAGATAATCCTTAAATGTATTCCTTGTAGGCAGTCTTGGAACATGTTTCTTTTTTTTTATGCTTCTGTCCTGATAGCTTTCATGCTTCAAATTGGGGTAGATCTAGTGTTGAATTTCTTGTCTCAGTTAGTCTTTTATGCTTTAGGGTAGTATCCCTGCTGTACAACGAGGTATATTGGAAATCATTCCTATGCTACGCCCGACAGCTATGTTGTCTTCCATGTGGACGCCTCTCCTACTTGAGCTGTTGTGCTATCTTAATGGGCAAGAAGGCCCCCTCCAGAAAAATAGTAAACAAATACATGGTCAGAATTCTGATGCGCTGGTCGACGGTGCAAAGCGTGCCCTCGGTAAGACATGTTCTGGTACCTTATGTATAGTGTTGCATAATCTGAGAAAATATATTTCTTATTGAGTAATGCTTGCGTAATTTGCTATGGTTACAGTTGAACGAAGTAAGCTCAATGGAAGTGGTACGAAACTGGATAGTCCTGTGGGCTGTGGTTGGGGTATTTTGTTTGTAGAAAAGCTTGTGCCAATCATTGTCAATCTTTTTCTGGAGGCTCCACCAAATGAAAGGTTTAGTGCCTCTCCAGAAGTCATTCAAGGTCTTGGGAGGTAATTTCTTTTTATATGATAATATAATGCAAAAGTAAGAATACATTAACTTTTCAAAAAGCAACTATGCTCATTGCAGAACAGCATAATTGTTTTATACTTATTATTATTGATTTTCTCTGTCAAAAAAGGTTCATTTATAAAATCTAGATTCTAGGTTCATGGTGCTACTTGGTTGAGTGGCACATGTGGGTCCTGTTTATAGATAGTGGGGGTGTGTGTGTGTTTGTACTAAGTGGGATCTGCCCCACTTTTGTTTTTCTTCTACCTTAATGAAATGACACGCGGTTCTCCTGCGTGGTTCGAGAAAAATGATAAAGAGTGAATGACCCCACGAAAAAAAGATAATGAGTGAATGAAATTATCATGGTCTTCTTTTGTGCTGAATCTGAACTTTGTCTACTTAGGTGTATGAATACAAGGAGAGACAACCCAAGGGGTACCCTTTGGAGAATATCTGCTGAATGCTTCAATCGTGTTGTGACAGATGAGGTGAGGCAGGACAATGCTGATTGCAAAAGTGATATGAATTCATATAGACTTTCTAGAGCTCGTTTCTGGAAGGAGGTCGCGGACGTGTATGAAACCTTTCTTGTTGGTTCTTGTGGACGCGTGTTGTCATCAGATGTTCCTTCAGCTGACTCTATTACAGCTGATGAGACTCTCGAGATGAGTGTCCTCACTGTCTTTGGAGATGATATTCTGAAATTGCAAAAGGATGCTCCAGTTGAGGTTAGTATTTGTTTACTTCTTGCAGTTGCACATAACACCTACTAGTTCTATGGCTTCTGTCTTGGAAGCCAGTTTTTCTCCCGACCTTGTAAATGCTCAATTGTGATGATCACATTCTTTCAGGTTTTGCAACGGCTTGTGAACTGTCTTGATCGCTGTGCCTCACGAACAGGATCCCTGCCTGTTCAAACTGTTGGTCTTTTACCTTTGCACTGCAGCCGATTTTCGTTGAGCTGTTTGCAGATGATGTTTTCTTTATGCAGGTATAAGCACTGTACAAGTCTATCTAAAATAGTGTGATCATGTTTAAAATAATTTGGCAACATGGCTCATATTTGAAGAAACATGCATGTAACATGTGATGGATTTGGGGAATGGGGGATCTGTCGAAAAGAATAGTGGGTGGATGACAGTCTTATATGCACCTAACTTTTCATTTCTCCTTTTGTGCGCACTGCCTCTATTATAGATGTGGGCAACATTAATATCTGCTGAAGCTGAACTGTGTAAATTTAGAATTCAATGTAGCTATTTTCTGTGGTTGCAGCTGTATACCGAAGGAATGCTCACGTGCTGCAGCATCAGAAACCAGTAAAGTTTCAATTTCCATTCTTATGAAGCGGTGTGAGGTTATACTTGGCCAGTTTTTAGCTGATGAAAATGACCTAGGTATCTTCGAAATTCATATTTATATTCTTGAGCTCGTTTGTCTCCCGATATATTCTTTATAAACAAAAACCTACATTATAAATATACTTCATTTTATAAGTTTAAAACCCCCGTTGATCTTGTCGTACTATTGATGTTTGCAGGAGAACATCCTTTACCGAGTGTGAGGGTTGAAGAAACGATTTGTGTTCTTCAAGAGCTTGCTAGACTAATCATAGACATTGATGCAGCTAATGCTCTGAACATACCTACATATCTGAAAGAAGCTTTGGGGGAAAACAAATCGCATGGACGGGCTCATTTATTGTCCTTGCTTCCCACTTTCTCTGAGCTTGTTGTCTCTAGGTAAGAAAAGGTTTCTAGTAAATCTTACAATTTTCAGGCACAACTGGCAGATTGTGGACCTTGGCACTGCATGTCTTCGTTTTCTTTTAGTCCTTCCCCTGCTGGATTATAAATCTCTGATCATGTGACATGATGGAGGCCAAAGCTTCTTCAACCTTTTTCTGCCCCCGTTTCTGTTCATACGTACCATCAACATTTCAAGTTGAAATGTTTTTCCCTCATACATTCCACATGCAACAAGAAGACAAACTCTCATTAGTGTGGCATAGATATTGAGTATTAGGGACTCAATCTTAATCTCTAAAATAAGGTATTAACTAGCTTAAGTCATTTGTAATATTGGAAGTGTAGATAATTAGCATCCGGTTGTAGATTTCTCACAGTTAACCTGTGCATGTCTGTTGAGATACCTGCCAAATTTTGAAAAGAAACAGGCCAAATGACTCTGCAAACTTAGTTTGAACCATCAGTTCCATTCTTCGAGACCATGGTTCCTCCTTGAATGTTCTGTTTGTTAACAAAAAGCTGGTTTTGTTTAGGATCTCTGATGAAGTGAGAATACATGTTCTTTCCATTTTTCCCATTTGAGTCGATTTTGCACGATCACTTTGGGACTCTAAAAATAGAGAAGTCAAAAGATATAAGACCCTCTTTTTTTAGCATCAGATTTGAAGCAATCAAAATTGCTGCCAATATCATGTGTAATTTTTGTAAGCTTAGATTTGATGTTTGTGGCCAGCAATGAATTGAACTAGGGAGAACATAGTTCTTAGGATAAACAGTAGCTAAGAGTTGGCTTTGGGGTTTTTATGACCCAACTTTGCTTGTGGTAGAGTAACTTATTAATTGTTGTTGTCCCTGCTGATCCAACAGAGAAGCAAGGGTACGGGAGCTTGTACAAGTGCTGCTCAGGCTCATTTCCTCGGAGCTAGGACTACAACGTCTGACATAACAACTAATGATTATACTCTGTTTTCTATTCTTTTGTTGGATGAAAATCATATAGTTTTGTCAGTACCCCCACCCCCTCCCTCTCTTACAAATTTGATTGATTTTGTATATTCATCATGACAGGACAGGCACCTTAGGTGCGTGTCACATGTATCTAGGAACCGAGTTTGTATATGTAACATTTTGATGGGAAAATATGGTGGCTGTTTCTGTAGTATATAGCCCACATTCTTTCGACATTTTGACGTAAGGAATACCCCTTCAGCCACTCATGTAAGTTATGCCACTCCCCTGTACCTTTTGACAAGAATAAAGGTTGGAAATGTCTTGAAGAACAGAATGCTTGGCCACGCAGATAGCCTTGCAAGTAAAATCAGTCTGTTTAAACTTGCACATGATTTTTATTGTTAGTGTGTATGTTACGACGTTTTTATTCAGTGCTGGACCAATTTACGTGACTGTATATCTTTTTTTATTTATGAAATTTCTCCATTCCAGACATGTTGAGAAAGTCTGTTTATAGTTTTGTATGCAATTGGGCTCCGATCTCCAATACTAGATCAAATCTGTT
Organism: Echinochloa crus-galli; assembly: GCA_900205405.1. Lineage (NCBI taxonomy): Eukaryota > Viridiplantae > Streptophyta > Magnoliopsida > Poales > Poaceae > Echinochloa > Echinochloa crus-galli. Next base: position 131,943 of record OAMR01000974.1, read on the forward strand.
GTTCGAAATATCGGAATGGATGTTCAAGAAATAAAAGAATAGGTGGGAGGGGGGTTTTTGCAAAATCACAGGGAAGGTGGGAGGGTGGATTGGCAAAACCATGTGCATGGGAGGTGGGAGGCATCACAATGGGTAACCACTTAGAAGTGATAGGTAACCACTTGTACATTTTCATCATCATAAAAAAAACACTTGTACACGTGCACCGTTGGGACCATTGTCCGGAAGTCTTCAATTGTCTTGGTGAGGTATATTTGGTCGAATGTTCAATTGATTCTTGTTCTTGTTCTCCCGCTTTGTCTCGTATAGTTCGAGTTGCATATGAATATATAACAGTTATAAGCCAAAGAAAATTGTTCGTTCTGTATGTGTTCTCTGCTTTTATCATCGAATTGTGGCCACTATATATTAAAATTGAGTGGGAGAAAAACATTCAATCGGTAAACGGACCGGTCCAGCACAGTCACTTTCCTAATCCTAATCATGAAGAATATAACAGTCTGTTAAAATAAGTTTTCATCAGGTAAATTTGGTTTGTCACTAAGCTCAACTAGATGCATTTCTCAAAACCAATAACGTGAATATTTCATTTAGATAATGCAAATTTCCGTATGGAAAATATTGAAACCATTTTGGGCTTCGAGACAATTCCTGGCCCAGCCCAAGAACCGGCACTAGACATACTTCGACGTTGGGGACATTGCTGCTGATCCCGCGAGTCCGCGACGCCATCGTCCTTTCGCTCGCCTGCGCGGCTGCGCCGTCGAATCCGCCCTCCAGCAATCCAAGTGCGCCAGCCTGCCTCGTGGTCGTCCTGCTCCTGCTCCTCCATTTGCCGGCACTGGATTCCCGTGGAGTGGTGATCCATCGGAATTTAGGTCCATTTCTTCCTTTGGTAAGGAACCCTAACTTGCTTGGGTGGATCTTAGTGAGTTTAATCCTGATTTCATTTCTTGCGATAAGTTTGTAGGGATTCTGGTGGTAGGCCAAATTAAATCCATTTCACCTTTGGCTGATTGTCGATTATATCCATGTGTGTAGGCTTACCATGGGCACAAGACTTATGAAGGGCTTAAGCGGGAACAGGCTCCTAGCACAGTGGAGCTCAGCTGGTGGGTAGCTATTTTCCATCCTCTTCACAGAAGAGGCTCGCAGTTTAGATTCACATACTGCCACAATCTTTTGGACATAAAATGACTGATATATTATTGTTTCTTGTCTATAGATCTTTACAGTAAATCACGATCATTCAGCTCCTCTGTATCTTTTTCTGATCTCGATGAGAAGAATGACATGTGTGGTGAAGGTGATGATGATTTTAAAGCTCCTAGGAAAAATAAGGAATATGAATTCCGTGGTGTATTCCGGGTAATTGATATATTCTATGAGAACAGTTACTCAATGGATGAATTTGACTTATTTCCAGAATTCATTCTTGCCAGGCAATTATTTGTGGCAAAGTTGGACGAGTGCCTATGCAGAAAATATTAAGGAACGGGCACACGGTAACTGTATTTACTGTTGGGACAGCTGGTATGTTTGACCAGAGGATAGAAGGCGATAACTCATGACATGTGTGGCGAAGGTGATGATGATTTTAAAGCTCCTAGGAAAAATAAGGAATATGAATTCCGTGGTGTATTCCGGGTAATTGATATATTCTATGAGAACAGTTACTCAATGGATGAATTTGACTTATTTCCAGAATTCATTCTTGCCAGGCAATTATTTGTGGGAAAGTTGGACGAGTGCCTATGCAGAAAATATTAAGGAACGGGCACACGGTAACTGTATTTACTGTTGGGACAGCTGGTATGTTTGACCAGAGGATAGAAGCTGATAACTTGCCAATGCCAGCACAATGGCATCGAATAGCTGTCCATAATGAGCAGCTTGGTGCATATGCTGTTCAGAAGTTGGTCAAGAAGTATGTTGTCTAAATAATAGGATTTTCTTCTTCTGCATGATATGACATCAGAACTTTAGTTTTACTGATGGAAGTTGTTATAACCGTGTATTATTTCAGTGCTGCAGTCTATGTTGAGGGTGATATTGAGACTAGAGTCTACAACGATAGCATCAATGGTCAAGTGAAAAATATACCAGAGATCTGCTTGAGACGTGATGGTATGTTAATTTCCATTTAAGTGTCAGTTGTCCTTTTTGCCCTGTAACACCATTCTATAGCAAAATAACTTAACTCATATGGATATTCATCCCTGGCTAGCTATATTGTTTACTGGAAATGAACTTTCCGTGTTAACTATGTTTTCCTTGCTGTAGACCACATATCTACTAATTGCAGCCTAAATATTTTCACTTGAATCAATATACCTTATCCCAATCGATTATGAATAAATGGCATTGTCGTCCTTTCTAGATTTTTTTTAAGCTCTAAGTTTTGTCCATTGCACCTTAAAAGAATTATTCTGTGCAGGCAAAATACGCTTGCTTCAATCAGGGGAAAGTGATGTCAGCCAATCATTAGATGAATTAAGTAAGTTCAGTTTGCATCTAAAAGGTTTTACATTTCATATGGACATGTATAGAACATATGGATCATTATCAGTTCTTATGCACGATTAGTAACTATGCAACATTGTAGTTCTAGAAATGTTTATCTGTGTTCCTCTTGCTTATAGGCTAGCAAACCCCATGTTCAGCCAGTAATTCAGCAGTCACTTTGTACTGTGATTTCTTGTGCAGTTGGAAAATGGAAACTTAATTGCCTAATAGTTTTATTCATAAAAACATGGACCCAGTAATTCAGCAGTCACTTTGTACTGTGATTTCTTGTGCAATTGGAAAATGGAAACTTAGTTGCCTAATAGTTTTGTTCATAAAGACATGGATTCATGTGTAGCATGTGTAAATCGTGGTTCACAAAATATCATCACAACAACGTTTTGATGTGGCAGGGGAAGGACTATTCTAGTGCAATGCAAAGGACCGTCGGCCCAGGAGTTGGACAAGCGTTAAATTTGCTCGTTGTGCCGCAAGCTGATGGGAATGCTCTTACTAGCAGCAGTATGTCTAGGAGCCATGTTCTTTGTATCCTTGTAGATGCAAGAAATCTGCTTTACGTGCATTTTCTGTTTTTTGCTCAAACTATTATGTGCCCCATTAGCCATGTCATACTGACTTTTTAAGACTCCGACATCAATATTCTATGAGAAATAACATCAGGATCTAGATTCGTCAATGGGTCTAAGCATTGACGTAAGAGAAATATCAGTATATATCTCATGCAACATACTTCTCAAAAAGATGCTTCTACCATTTGTACATGACATGAGGCAATCTACAACAGAAATGAGCACAGAAAAGGGTTCTTTGTAATTACCAAGATCATTTGTTGGTCTAGTTTGTTGATCAAAGGAAGGTAATGGTGATGCAGTGGGGCAAGGAGACCTCTCTATTGTCGGAGAGCTTCGTGGGCTGTGTACTACTGGAGAGCTTCGCGGGCTGTGTACTGCTGGAGAGCTTCGCAAGTTGTGTATTGCCGGCAACCTTGGCCCCATCACAACAGGAGAGACAACCAACCTCATCATGGGAGATCCTGTCACCACAGGTGACCTTGTCACCATAGGAGACTTTAGCTTATTCCACTACCAACCGAACTAGGATAATTCGATCGCCTTGCCTCCTAACATCAACAACTCCATTCTTAAGGCTCTTATCGATCAAGATGCCTACACCATTCCTTCCCGAAGTTGCCCCCGTATACCAAAGCTTGGAGCCAGTACCCTCTACTTCCCTCGCCTTCTGGCCCTTCCATTTAGTCTCCTGAACGCATAGAATATTTACACGCCTCCTAATTGCTACCTCGGCTATCTCTCGTAACTTACCCGTTAGAGACCCTACGTTCCAACTACCCACCCGAAACCTAGTTGGCTCGGCTAGCTTCCTTGCCCTTCGCACCCGTCGAGGGAAGATGCAACTAGATTATATCACTACTGTCTCCACCATAAGTGCGGACAACCGTCATCGCATCCTTGTACATATCCTTGATAAGGGTAATGTACTTAGTTGGGACTTTGTGCTTCTCCAAAGCACAAAGTCTTTAAAACGTTCGATGGATTAAAATATCTGACGGCTCATTCGTTGAGCTGCCCCGCCCGTGTCTCTCTCTATACGGCGCCGTCATCTCTGCACGTCTCGTCCACAACGCCCATGTCTCTCTCTATATACGCAGCTGCCAACGCCGCCGCTGCCGTCGCCTCTCCTAGTCCGCACGCTACTGCCGTCTCCGCACATCGTCGTCACTTGCTGTCTTGCTCTTCCCCGTCGTCCGCGCGCCACCGCTCTCTCTCTCTCTCTCTCTCGCGCGCCGCCGGCGCAGCCTCCGCACGCTCCTGCCCTTCCTCCGCATGCTACGGCTGCTGCCCCCTTCTCTGGTTTTTGCTGAAAGAAAAACACTACTGGCTGGTTGGTCGCTAGTGGCTGGTGCTGGTTTTTGCTGAGAAACACTGCTGGTTGGTGGTTGATAATCCAAACGAACAGGATGGTCGCTGCCATCCTGTCCGCATGCTACGGCTGCTGCCCCCTTCTCTGGTTTTTGCTGAAAGAAAAACACTACTGGCTGGTTGGTCGCTAGTGGCTGGTGCTGGTTTTTGCTGAGAAACACTGCTGGTTGGTGGTTGATAATCCAAACGAACAGGATGGTCGCTGCCATCCTGTCCCTCCCTGCTCCTCTCCTTGGCGGCGAGGGCGTAGAGTAACGAGCAACGATCGTGATGGCGTCCATGGTTAGCGATGAGGTAGAAGAGGCCTTTGATGTTGCACTAGGTAAGTGTCCGTGCGTTGCTACGGGTATGATATATGTAGCAAAGATAAATTGGACATACAAAAATTCAATTTTGATAGCTTAAAAGTCGCACCAAAATCCATAAATGTTAGTACTTTTATTTTTTTACAAAAACAAAGGTGTAACATTACGACATTTGGTTTTACTGCATATCTCATTCAAACATTATCACTTGTATATTTCTTCACAAATGACTTCAGTTACATTCAACTTTGGGAGCTGATCCACAAAAGTGTTTAACGTGCATTACATGTAATATGAGGATGGAATTCCAATTTATCGATCCATGGTCAGACATTAGAGATAGTTCAGTAAAGTTGTGTTTATATTCAATCATTACTTACTTACCAGAATGGCAACTTTGTGAGGCAAAAAAAGGTCCCAAACAGAGAAAACACATATCTTATGACTCTATCTGGAAGTAAATAAGTCAAGTGTGATTGCATAAATCAGAAATAAATGCTCAATTTCTTGTACTATCCATCCACTGAGTCTACAGAAATATTTTGGAAAGCATTACATTCAAATTCATTTGGTTGAGTGGAGCAAATATATCGTCAAACCTTAAACAACAGAGTACAAGAGATGTGCTATACTTGCTTAAACTATATCCTTCACATCCCCCGATGTAACCGTACGATGCTGTTAATATCTGACCCTCGGAAAATTCACTTGAGTTCAGGATGGCTGGCAGTGCTGCAACAAAGAAAGAATGATGGTGTTTAAAGATAGAAGCTAAAAACAAAAGACTACCATTACTTCTGCAGAAAGAGGATTGCTAATTATTTGATCTAAATTCTTATCAAGATTTAATTTCAGTTCCAACAATGTTATGGCAATATCCAAGGAAAAATTACTGGCACAAAAAATTATGGAAACAATGGAAGCCCACCTGCCAGACAGCAAAAAGATTAGAGAGCGGCAATGCATGAAATTTGTCATGTAAAAACACTAACAATGAGGGCATTCACAAACATTTAAGACTCTAGTCCATAGGAAACAATAAGAGCTGTTCTGATGCATGTTCAGAAGAGATTGACCTCTGATCCAGAAATAGCAAATATTTCACTATAACAATGCTTATAAAGCAATCTCACCTGATGTACATGTCCCATTTTCATCTCCATTTAAATGTACGACTGCCAAACTTTCAAACGAACCTACTTGAAGAATAATGACAAATTTAAAGGTAGCAAGTAGCCTGGGAAAACAAAAATTTATGAATTTTTAGAAAGGAAAAATAAACCTGAAGCAATGAAGAAATAGATCATGTGCTGAACCTTACCTCCAATGCTCTTGACATGGCAGCATGAGATCCTGGAGCTCAGCAGGTATAGATTGTCATCGATGTCTACAGGCAAGAACAAACCTTATTCACATCATCGAGCACACTAAAGGTAGTAAATTCTATAGTAAGCTTGGAAAAATTTACCAAAAAATTTAGTATAAAGTGCATAAGTCTTGTGTGCCTCCACAGGCCAAGAATTCCAAGCTATCTCACAAATACAAGCAAAAGAACATTGCTATTGTTTGATAATAATAACAGTTACAACAAAAAATGTATTGCATTGAAAAAAATGTATTGCACAGAGATAATACATTTGCCAGGGAGCCAACTAACACTCAAATCTAGAACCCTCAGGTTCTTCAGGTTCAATATTAGGAACCTAGCAAAGAGGCCATTGACATGACTCGGAATTCCTTCACTGCTCTTCAAGCAACTAATATCATGACGTGATAACCAATTAATTGAGTAAATCAATTTCTAAGCTAACCAGCTCCTGAACTAAAGAACAACATGGAAAAGTTAGAGAACGAGAAGTATGGGAGCGCCAATCTGCTTTGGGTTAGCAAAGGAAATATGAAAAGTTAACAACCTTAGCAGCGCATGTGGCGACCGGCATAAATATTATCTGAAACATCATATTAAAATCAGCCATGAGAAATATAAAATGCAGAATCTAACACCCATGATGTTTAATCAAACAAATTCTTCTCCAAAAAACTAACTCTGTTGCATAACACAGGCATATGTCCAATCACACACGTGAATCAACTCTCATCAGCACTGAACATCAACCTTCACAAAAATTCAGCTATTACATAGGACATATAAGTGTTAGTTTTGAAAGACCACCATCAGGAAGTTGTAAATTAGTCACAAAAAGTATAGGATGCTTATTGTATAAACGGTTCAGATGAGCATCCAGAAATATTTGTACAGCTAATAGCAAACTTGATCGATGAAAATTCAAGCTGATATCTATTATTTGTGCAAACTTGACACTTGTTTAATCATAAATCTAGGTGAACACATGACATTTTCTATGGTTTAATCATAAATCTAGGTAAACACATGATGCGCTTAGGCTTTCATCAATCGAAATAAAAATAAATTACATGGCCATGAAGGAGAGTTTGACAGAGGCCTACCTCCGTCGGGTGAGGGATCCGAACCTGCCCTCAGTCCCTCACCGGAACCGCACAAGATCCAACCGTGGACCTGCCTGTGGGAGCACCGCCGTGAGTGAGGCACGGTGGAGCAGTGCATGAAAGCTGGGGACCTCCCGATGCCGCCAGATCCGCTCGAGGAAGGGGGCAACGATGCCAAAGGTCGGGCCATGGTTGCGCCGGCAGATGGAACTCCCGCCGTCCACCACTTGCCATCACGCCGTCACCAAGAGGTGCTCCGGTCCGGAGCAGGAGAGGGCCAATGAGCTCCTGCCGCCACGGCGGAGGAGGGTAGCGGATGGGAGGGATGGTAGTGGCTGCGCCGCTAACGGCGGCGGTTGTTTCGGAGGAGGCGGGGAACGCGGCGAAGCGGGGGA
>OAMR01000974.1:152042-193102 GCA_900205405.1 Echinochloa crus-galli
AAGCTTCGAGGGATTTCAGTGTAACTTGGGGATAACCTGCATCTTGTTGATTGGCCAATTGATCTCTTTTGTTGCTGCTGTAGGCCGTCTTCACGGAGCTCTGCAACATGTTGGATCCCGGGAAGCCTTCCTTCACCCCCAAAAAGGGCAAGCCAAGTGTAGTCATGTTCGTTGGTCTGCAAGGTCAGTTCTCCTGTTGCTACGCGATGCCTCATGCTAGCTGCACATATGCCCTAGTAAAATCAATTATCAAAACTTGATTTATTACAAGGTATTCTAATTGGGATGCCTTTGTTCATTCTTTCTTTTAGAATAGCATGACATTGCCCTCTCCCATTTTAATTTGAATGAAATCGTTCAGATCATTTTACAGCTTATAATAATGTTCATAGTGAGATTGATCTCCTCTAGTAATCAAATTTATAAATTTTAGGCACTTAAGCTCTTACATATGTAAAGAACTAGCAAAAAAAAAAGATAAATTACATCTTTAACTATCCCATTTTTGCACGTGCTCAAATGGGGTTTGTACTGTATCAAGGATGTAAATACCTGAAGGCTGGTCCAGACCAGTGCCAGCAGCCTAAGCAAATTGCGCACTTTGAATCTAATTATTGAGCATTTCCTTTTGTCCAACAAGATTTTTCTATAAACCTAACACAGCTTAGATAAGTTGTTACTTTCTTTTTGAATGATTCTGCTTTCTAGCATAGGTAGTAGATCACTTGTAAGAAGTTGTCTATAATATCAAGCAATTTCCTCGAGGATGAAGTCCAAGGTTTTAGTTCAACATATGGGCTAATTAAATTTGAAAAACAAGATGGATGCTGTGAATCTGTTATGTGTGAGACATGATGATAAAGTATCACTCATTTTCATTCTGGCTTGAACTTGGTTGCACATCAAGTGATGCTGGGGTTGTAGCTGATGTAGTTGGCCTATATGCTGATGTAGTTGGCCTATATAATATCTATGGCGTGCAAAGATAGGCCGGATCCTTAATTTAACCATGATAACCATTTCCTGTTGTTATCCATTGGACTTGTCTTCTTACAAGGTAACATCATTTCCATGCAGGTTCTGGTAAAACTACCACTTGTACCAAATACGCATATTATCATCAGAGGAAAGGATTCAAACCAGCACTGGTTTGTGCTGATACATTTAGGGCTGGTGCTTTTGATCAGTTAAAGCAAAATGCAACGAAGGCCAAGATCCCCTTTTATGGAAGGTGCTATAACTCTCAACTTCAGTTATTTGTTAATCCAGTTCTTATATCTGTTCTCTCTAACAGTTGCTTTGCAGCTACATGGAGTCTGATCCAGTGAAAATCGCTGTTGAGGGTGTGGAGAGATTCAAGAAAGAAAACTGTGATCTCATCATTGTGGATACAAGTGGAAGGCACAAACAAGAAGCAGCGCTCTTTGAAGAAATGCGGCAAGTTTCAGAAGCAACAGTATGTGCACCCGAAATTCGCAAATAAGTTCTGGCTTTTAGCAATATCCTGAATAAACTTAGCGAAATTTGACCACCACTCTTGTGTTTTTCCTGCAGAAACCAGACTTGGTGATATTTGTGATGGACAGTAGTATTGGTCAGGCTGCATTCGATCAGGCACAAGCATTTAAACAAAGTGTCTCTGTTGGTGCGGTGATTATTACAAAAATGGATGGTCATGCGAAAGGAGGTGGCGCTCTTAGCGCGTTAGTATTCTCTGCCTTTTATTGCAATATTGGTCCTGGTTCAGTTTCCTTCTTTGTAACTTATGATTGTTTCAAATAATCCAAACTAGATGCTTTCGAATATTTCTTATCTTTGCTAGACTCCAGATACATTTCCATAGATAATTAGACATTGTTTAATTCTAGAGAAATGATGTAATGAGTGCTCAACCATGAAGGTAATGAATGGAGATTCATTTAAGCAAGTATTGGAGCTAGATGGTATTATGGAATAGCATGGTGTGTTAATATGTTTTTAGGTGATAGGTTTATGTCGTTTAAAGTCCTGGTCATGCTGCAGCTCAAGGACGAGTTGCTAAAAAATGAAAGTAGTGACAAGCTGCTAAAAAAGGGGAGTAATGTCATGGGCAATCGGAGGCTTTATGGGCCGGATAGTACGGGAGGCCCATTAGGCTTAGGATTAGAGATAAGCTTAGATCTCCTACTTAGGCGTTAAATAATCCTCTCTATATGTAAGGAAGGGGTGATTTTGCAATTTACTGTGTGCCAAACACTATCTTTATTTGTGATCTCTTTATTCCATGCTGTTTGTGCAATCAATTTTGTCCCTTCATGTAACGTGCATGCGTTTATGATACCTCACTGAATTAGCCACTCATATTTCTCGTCAGATATTTCAGAACCTATGAGCAACTTTAATATTCTTTTATCTTTGTTTCTTTCCAGGGTCGCAGCAACAAAAAGTCCTGTCATATTTATTGGAACTGGAGAACACATTGATGAATTTGAAGTTTTTGATGTGAAGCCTTTTGTCAGTCGCTTGTTAGGTAATAAAGGCATGCTGTTTTACACGTTTATATGTGTGTGACCTTCCATTAACCGTGCTTTGTGTAATTCGCAGGAATGGGAGATTGGTCTGGCTTTATGGACAAGATTCATGAAGTGGTACCTACCGAGCAACAGCCTGAGCTTCTTCAGAAACTGTCTGAAGGAAGCTTTACTCTCAGGCTTATGTATGAGCAGTTCCAGAACATTCTGAAAATGGGTCCTATTGGCCAGGTTAGCTACTTTGAGTCCTTGACATTTCTCAAAAGCAACACAATAATAGAGGACTCATTGATTAACTTTACTGTCAGGGTTTACTTTTCTGAAATAAACTTTATATTTGGATCATTTGCAGGTCTTCTCTATGTTGCCTGGATTTAGTTCTGAACTAATGCCAAAAGGTCATGAGAAGGAAAGCCAGGCTAAGATTAAGCGGTACATGACGATGATGGATTCCATGACTGATGCAGGTAATCAGCTACGATAAGTTCTTTTTTATAAATTACTCGTAGTAGTATGCTACAATTGTAATCTTCATGCCTGAATTCTCGTCTCAGAGCTTGACAGCACAAATCCAAAGCTGATGACTGAATCACGGATCATTCGGATTGCCCGGGGTTCTGGCCGGCCTGTAAGGGATGTCATGGACATGCTGGAAGAGTACAAGCGGCTCGCTAAAATCTGGGGCAAGATGAAGGGGCTCAAGATCCCGAAGAAAGGAGAGATGAGTGCACTGTCCCGCAACATGAATGTTCAGCACATGAGCAAGGTCCTTCCTCCGCAGATGCTGAAGCAGATTGGTGGCATGGGTGGTTTGCAGTCTCTAATGAAACAGATGGGATCAAAGGAGATGAGTGGAATGTTCGGAGGCATGGGTGGCGAGCGGTAATTTCAGAGGCAACAATCATCAGACGTTTTAGGTGGATCAGCAACGGGATTCTAAATCGAGATCTTTGAAGTTGAGCTTTAGTGCTATGATTGAGATCGCCGTCAGAGTTTCCCTGGGATTTGCGTGCACCATGTTGTAAAATGTTTGATTCCCACACAGGCTTACTGTAGCTCCCTCTTTACACCTAAAAATTTAAAGTATGAACTGTACGTTGGCCCTTGCGGATGGAAAAGGTATATTTGACGAGAATTGTGTAGTTTCAAGCTCGATGCTTTGCTCCTTTGCTTTGGCTTCTGTTTCGTGCCGCTGTGTTGGCTAAGCATGTGGATCGGGCTCGAAGTGAGTAAATTGTAGCCTGTTGGCTGGTTCACTTGCAATTGTTTTCAAAGGGCAGGCCGAACGGACATCGTTAGTCCTTGCCTTCACATGCCCCCATTTGAACATTGCATGTCAACGATAAAACTACCAGCAACGTGGCAAGCTTGCATTTTTATTGCCAAATAAACACGGATGTAAAGAACGCCAAACATACACCGTCCCTTCGTTCGAGGAAACTGCTTGCCTACCGAAGCGAGCTAGTGCGTGAACATACACGCCGTAACAAAACTACTGTGCTGTAAAGGAAACTGGCGGTGATCCATGATCCTCCAGCCTCCACGGGCAAACTGGAACGCCTAGAGCACGGCCACGACGGGGACATCATCGTAGTCGTCGTCGGCGTCCGCCTCGCGCAGCGCCTCAATTGCCAACTTCCGCACCACCAAATCCAAACATTGGAAGACACTCTTCATGACAGTGTTAACATACTTCTCCCAACCACTCTCACATGTAATTGGGATAAGCCGCCTACCAAAAATTTGCCCTGATGTACCATAGTGAAGTACCCCTTCAATTGAGATGTCATCCTCATTTGAATTGCAATGAAGGCATTCACGAGCCCTACCTAACATCTCACTAAACAAAGGGCGATCATCGAACATAAGAGGGACTCTATGCATTCCAACAAAGGTGACATTCCCAAACTCATCTTCTTCAACACGCCCGCGCGATGGCTCGTACGGTGGCCGGGCTCGTCCTGCAGCACCCTCCTATGAGAGAGGCGCCCGCCTGCCTCCACTCGCTGACGCACGACGCGAAGTCCGTGCCCGATGCGCCGGTCGTGTCCTGCGACGCGTGAGCCTCCACGGTAATTGATAAGTCGTAATAAACCAAAGCAGAGTGGAACATGTAAGCACGTGATCGACAAGGAAAGAGCACGCACCACCCATTCTTTCGTCTCGGCGATGTACGTCTCGCCGCTGTTCGGGCACACGACGATCGGCTTGCTCGTCACCTGGACATTGACAAGAGCAGCTCAGAATGCAGCTGTTACTACGTATTAATGCTAACGCTAGTTAGGACGAATGGTAGTAGAAACTGGCAGCGTGAGATAATGTGCGACCTTCTTGATGGAGAGGATGAGCCGGTGGATCAGCCTGGGAGCGGTGCAGTTCACTCCGACGGCAGCCACCTTCTCGCAGGACTCGGCCACGGCAGCGCACTCGGTGATCGGGTCTCCGCTCGCCGCGTTAACCCCGTCCTTGGAAGTGAAGGAGAACCAGGCCGGGATCCGTATGCCGTTCTCCTCCAGGAGCTCCGCGTAGGCCTGCAGGCTCACAACCATCATCAGGCTCAGCACGACAACATTTGTGCAGAGAAATAAGAGTACAAATCTGATCTCATTTGCCTTGTGCAGAGATCACACTACCAGAATCCTTCACATCCGCCCGCCTCCTCCGCCTCGGCCATTTTTGGACCCGGTGCTGATGGGGCTTCAGCACCGGGTCCAACGGCTAGGAGCGGGGGCGGCGCTGCGGGGTGCCAGGGCGAAGACATTAGCACCGGGTCGTGGCAAGACCCGGTGCTAATGCGCCCCCTTTAGCACCGGGTGCAGCCACGACCCGGTGCTAATGTGCCCGAGGCCTTTAGCACCGGGTCGTGGCTGCACCCGGTGCTAAAGGGGGCGCATTAGCACCGCGTCTTGCTATGACCCGGTGCTAATGTCTTCGCCCTGGCACCCCGCAGCGCCGCCCCCGCTCATAGTCGTTGGACCCGGTGCTGAAGCCCCATCAGCACCAGACTTCAGGTTTGTGAACTTCTTCTCTTTCATATTTATTATTCCCTTAATATTGGAGGAGTAGCCAGACGGAACCTTGATACTGTTCAAGCATAGTTTCCAAACCGGCCTTTAGCATCGGTGGCTACTATTTGGGAATCTTATAAATATAGTTTTTAATATATAGTTATTAATACTTGTTTTAATTCAGTTATTAATACCTATTAAAAATATATATTAATTCAGTTATTAATATATATTTTTAATAGGTATTAATAACTGAATTAAAACAAGTATTAATAACTATACATTAAAAACTATATTGTTGTCTTCAAGTGCATTTGATGAGGCACGGTTTCATGAGGAATTATTCTGTTTGGACGAAGCACGGTGAAAGAGGAATTCTAATGGATGAAGATGAAGAAGACGAGGCCGATGACGACATTCCGTTATTGGCTCAATACTACGGTTCCTTTGCATATGCTGCAATGGGTGATGCCGATGAGGAAGATGTTGCTCGGGAAGGCGATGCTCAGGAAGATGTTGCTCAGGAAAATGAACCTACTGATGGGCTCGGGCAAATGTTGCGTGATGCCGAGAAAGACTGCGGCAATGATAAGGAACTAAAAAAGATACAGCGCATGTTGCAGGACCACAAGACTGACCTATACCCAGATTGCAAAGAGGGGCTAAAGAAGTTGGGTAGCACACATCGGAGCCACAAACTAATAATCCACCGTCCGGAAGGATTCGCGCACTGAAGAGAGCACTGCTTGCTTGGCCGCCGTGCGCAGGGCATCCAATAATCGAGAGGCCGGCATATAGCTAGCTGCCAATCGGCCGCGCGCGCCATGATGTCTCTGTGCGCGTCGTGAGCCGGCCGGTCGGTGCCATCCATGGCGGCAGATCGAGATCGAGATGCCCGCCGCGGCGCACCACCAGTGATGATGAGCACACGCGCTCGCTCGCTAGCTACGGCGTGATCGAGGAGTAGGAAGGCTTATTAGCGTGCTAGGGTGGAGCAGGGCCATGGCTGGCGTAGGTAGCAGTAGTACTTGTAGTTAGGCCGGTCTCGGCCACATCACATTATTCCTTATCCGGTTATCGTATGATCCCGTCCATGGTAGGCCGGGCAGGGAGCTAGGCCCAGCCGGCGCCAATGCAATGCAATTTAACTCCTCGGTACGGGAAACCGGCTGGCCGGATAACCTTGGGAAGCAAAACCTCTCTATTCCTCCGGTAGATCCTCTATTGTTGTGTTGGAGGGATGATGTGTGGTTGACTAGCCAGGTGTACGTCCATTCGATCCATGGCCTCATGCATGTGGATGATCCTCTGCATATGCCTGCATTCTATCCCCTGCATGTGGATGATCGTCCGTGCATATGATCTAGTACTCTTTTGGTCTTGGATGGTAGCATAGCTCAATTTCCTTTGACTTGCTTGTTGGGAAGTAGGAGTAGCATCCTAGCAGTGAGCTAGTACGTACTCCATTCCTTGTTGAAGCTAGAAAACCATTCCTTCTCTTCTTGGACAACCCCATACAAACAGTGGCAAGACCCGGTGCTAATGCGCACCCTTTAGCACCGATAGATGTTCAGGCTGAAGGAAGAGTCCCTGGAGCTAGAAAGAATTGACGCAATTGCAGAACAGCTCGTCGGATGGATCTGGGACGAGGTCGTCAATCCCCGAGGAGAATTCTACTCGCCAGTACTGGAGGACGTGCCGGACAGTGCAACAAGATAGTCGTCAATCTTAATTAAGTAGAAAATACAGTTTAAATATATATAACTCGAGTTGACATGCATGAATATCTACTTTTGTAATATATATGTCTTCTATTTTGATGAAATGTCAGCTAGTATGAATATAGAGTCGGCCGAATACGCATTAGAATACATGTATTAGAATATATACGTATATAGACGTGCACGCATGGCTACTGAAAAAAGCAAAAAAAAAAGAAATCCGGGGTCTTTAGCACCGGTTTCAGGCAGCAACCGGTGCTAAAGGCAGGCCCTTTAGCACCGGTTATTCGACCCGGTGCTAAAGGGGTACCCCTTTAGCCTCGGATTAGTTGCACCGGGTGGGAAACCCGGTGCTAAAGGGCTTTCCCACCCGGTGCAGATGTCGATCATTCTGGTGGTGAGAAACAGGAGTACAAATCAGATCCCATTTACCTGTGCTTCGAGCTTGTTTGGGATCGTCTCGAACGCGATCAGATCGGGCCCTGCGCTCGCCAGCACCTGCAGCCGCCTCCTGTGGAAGCTCTTGAGCGCTTCCTTCGCGACCGACTTGCCGTAGTCGCCACTGCATCAACAGCAATTAGTTACCAAGCAAGTATATCGCAAAACTCAAAAGCCACAGTTTTTCAACTTCCAGTGACCAAAACAAGCGGCGTTAATCCGTGCGTGCCTGTACTCGGAGCCGTCCGCCAGGTACGCCCCGTAGCCCCCGATCGAGGCCGCCACCAGCGCTACCGGCGGCCGTGGCTGGCTCTCCACGAAGACTCGGCGCGCCTCTTGCGCGACGTGCACGCTACGACGCAGCAGCGCCTCGCTCTCGTCCTGCGACAAGCCCCTCGATTGGAACCCCTGGATCGTGGCCTGCGACCACAACAACGACCGCTTCCGTCGTGACAACGTGATACTACGAGCCGGGTCAAACACGAGCAAGGGTTGATAGTACGAGGATCTCGTAAGAAAGAGGATGGAGAGCTCGTGCATATATGCGCCCTGCGCGCACCTGGTAGGACGCCGAGGTTATGATGTTCGCGCTGGCTTCAAGGTAGTCCAGATGGACCTGCTCCTCACAAAAGGGAAGATTTTGGTCCGGTTAGCCCAAATCGTGCATCGTGTCGTCTCGGTTGATGCAACGAGCAAAGGAAATTATTAGCCACAGTGAGTCCACGGTCACGACGATGGTGAACGGTCGCTGCTGGTGCCTGACCTTGCGGATGAGGTTCGGGGCGGTGGCGAGGAACTTGGCGCTCCAGAGCGCGTCCTGCAGGTCCGCGCCGTGCGCCTCCAGCTCCGTGGCGAGGCCCCCGTCCACCACCGCGCACCCGCCGGCCTCCCGCACGAAGCCCCGCAGCGCGCCCGCCGCGTCGCCGGATCCTCCGCCACCACCACCAAGTCCCATTTTTAGAATGCAATCACCGCCCGGTTGAGCACAAGCACGACGACGGCCGAAAGATTCGGAGACCTCGATAGGATTTGGAAGGAGCTCGAGCTAAAGGCCGGGGGTGGACACGACTTGTCGTGGTGCCGGGGAGAACGGGGTGAGCTCGTAAAACTGCACGTGAGTGAGGGGTTTGTGGCTCAGGCGGTCAGACATCAGAGCGGCAAGGGCCTGGCAGCTTGGGGGGACGTGTGCTGTCAGCGGAAAGCCGCCGGCGGGCGGCGGCCACGTCAATGAGCTGCGCTGCACGTGTCGTCCCGTACTGACAGTGCATTCCGCGTGCCTGCACGGCTGCACGTCAGGTCGTCAGCACGTACCCCGCCGCCCCGGCCCGTGGTCGTCGCAGCACGGCGGCACGAGCAGCGCCGCGGATGATCAATTGTTCCCTCGTTTAGGGTCTACTAGGACGGTCAGCGCGCTAACGCCGCGCCCGTGGTGCCATCGTGTATGAATGGGCTAATAAGCCTCCCGTGGTGCAGGACACCATTTATTCGGACTGCATTATCAATTATTCAGTTTTATAATGCTACCATGGACATACAGTTTGCAGGCAAGCACATCATAGAAATTAAAACATACTTCATTCATTCTTGAAAACCATGAATTGCGATCAATTACAATAACTGAATCGGACATTACATATGTAGTTTAATGCCAATCCTAGCATCATCGCCTATTGTCCACCTTTGATTGCAAACAATTTCAGCTTTGCAGAAAAATGGGTCTTGGAAAAGTTCACCTTCGATTGCAAATAATTCAACTCATGTCCAATGCCATTTTTACAGGAGCATCCCAAATGCTTGAACCATACAAAGTTAGTAATACATTGCATGCTTTTCGTTCCTCTCTCTGTGTGTCTCCGACTCCAAATCTCTGTCGATCTCTTCAGCCATGGATGAACGTCCAATGGTGAAATCTGTTACATTCTCTGTCGTCGCTTCTTTTTGTTTGCGTTTTTAGTTGAAAAAGATTATTTTCTCTCTCCAAAAGTCAAATTTGATCGACCTTGTTGTGTTGACAAAGGCTTACTCAATAAAATACTGATGCCTTGATGGTGTGTATCGTAAACTGCACTGATAGTTTTTTTTATAATAAAGATAAATGCAGTTTTATAATGCATGTATGACCAATGGTATGAATCATTAAATATTTTCTCAATTCTCAAAGAATGTTTTATTCAATTCATTTTTCCCATTAGCGTACAAAAAATATGTTGATTTTGACAACGAGAAATGTTCCAGTCTTCCGTTTTCGTAGTATTGTCCAACCAGCTACCGGCCAGTTTTCCACAAAACCCAACTCGAGCAAAGAAACCAGAGAGCCAAACAAAATGCGAAGAAGTCAAAACCGCGGGGTCGCACTCGCACGGCACGGCCAAAAAACCGGTGGAGAGCGCCCAAACCTCGAAGCCTCGAACCGCCACACGGCCGTCCCCTCTGACTCCCATGAATGCGGTGCGAGTCGCCCACCCCACCCCGTGCCCCGTCGCGAATCCCGAATGCTCCGCCACCAAACCACCTCCACCGACGGCAGGCAGCCCGCAACAACGACACCACCTCGAACCCGCCCACCGAAAAGACCATCTCCCCCTTGTGAGGTTGACACGCCTCTGGAGCCTGGGCCGAGGGCAGGGCTAGTTTGGCCATTTCGTAATCGATCAAAACCTCCCAAACCCAACGCACCGGCTAGTCGCTCCGCTCGCACACGCACCCGACCTCCTCCCTCCCTCCCTTCCTTTCCGCCCGAAGTCTCCACGCTCCCTTTCTTCTTCCGTTTAAAACCTTCGCTTCGTCTCGACTCCACTCGGCCGGCCATTCTCCCTCGCCCAATCCTCGCGCGCGTCAAACCCTAGGGCCCCGCGCCTCCCCCTGGGAGGCGGCTCCAGATCCAATGGGCGCGGCGCCGTCGACGCCGAGGCTGGGGGCGGACGGCGCGCCGCCGTCGCCCGGCGCGGCGGAGCAGATGTTCGCGGCGCTGGTCGGCGACAAGGCATACCCGATCTCCTCCGAGTTCTGGAAGCAGCTGCTCGAGCTGCCCCTCACCCTGCAGTGGCCGCGCGAACGCGTGCTGCAGGCGTGCCACGCCTTCGGTGAGTGTCGGCCCCCCTCTCGAGATCCACGGCCTCCCCCTGCGACTTGGGGCTGCGCTGATCGCTTCCCTGTGCTGTCGCGTCCGGTGAATTTTTCTTTTCGACCCCGTCTGCGCGGGTTTTGATCAGTGTGCCAATGCGGATCATGTGGTTTCTGTGTGCGGGCTTGTGGCCTTGCACCGCGGTGGGCTCACTCGCGCCTTTGAGGCGAAGCGCTGGGTTGATCGGGGTGTTTACGGCATGACTGCTACGCTGATTGCGTCTCTGGGGAGGCTTTAGGTATTGATTTCTTCAGTTTGCGAGCTTGCATGATGTTTATGATGGCGATTCTGGGGGGTTTAGTTGCCGTTCTGGCGAATTTCACGCGGGCGTGCTGGAATCGGCGGGCATGTGTTCTTATGAACTCGAGTCTTAGTTGGCATGCCATTGGTTTTTATTGCAAATTATGCCATATTGCTAATCACGTTGACAATTTCTGCGTTTCTGTGCTCCTTGGTGGCCGGGTTTATTTTTACTTGGACCACTTCGACGAGTACCTTTATTTTGGTGATCTGAATGCTCAGGTTGAGTATAGTGATGGTTTGACTGGTTGAAAGTGAATGCATTAGGTGCTAGCTCCAATTTGAACATTTGACGGAAGTGCTGTGCTTTATTGTATAATTGGTTTATTTGTTTTGGAGTTTATGGCATCAAATGCTTGGGGATCAGATTGGGACCAGCATTTGTGCTTTACGTTCTCAGTAATAAGTGATGTTGTGGATATTCCAGTGCAACAGGCTATGTGTTAACAATTGTTGATACTATTTCAAACTACGAATTTAGTAAACTTGATGCATCTGCATATTGTGGCCACTTTTACTTTTTTGTTACATGATTGGGTTGTCAAATTTAATTTGTAATATGCTTATGAGTCTTAGTTATGTGCGTCTGCAGCCCAGAACAACTACCAAACAAAGCATCTTGCAAAGATTTTGATCCATTTGGTTTGGTGCTTGCAAGAGTGCACCTCAACAACTTCTGTATCATCTGTCATATATCGGAGGGCAATCAATGCTGCATATATCTCATCCATATTTCTCAAGTTCATCATTGAAAATGCAAAAGCGGATAATTGGCAAGAGCTATGCCTTGATATTGACAAGAGTGAGAAGGGAATGGAAAAATTTCCTGCAGGTAATTGATTATAGACATGCTAAGCATGCTTATTTTGCAAGCTGCTGTATGCACATTATCATATAAGTGGCTTGGCTGGAATTCTAATGACCTTTGATGTTCCATTGATCCTTGAAGAAAACACCGTGGAGTATTTTCTGATGAGAGGCGTGCTGAACTACATTGGTAGTGTAGATGTAAGGTATCTCATTCAACACTTCTATATACTAATCTTTTCCATTTAATTGTATGCTTTTTATTTGATCTAACTGTTTTATTTTGTTCTGCATTAAGCCCGGAATCATGCTACCTACATCATGAACTTCTGAACTTGATGCTAGTTCTTATGTCAACTCAGTTATGTTCCGGACCATCTCCAGAACCAAAAGATGTGCATCCTTTCATTGATGCAGCCATGCTTCAGGTAAAACTGAAACTAGTGGTGCATCATGTGTGCTGATTTATTTTCAGACATTCTTGAGATAAAATTTGGAGTGTATCTCCATGCAACATGTTTTTTTTTTCTGCAGGACAGCTCCACAGTGGTCTCAGTGGTGCAAAAGTTGTTGCTCAATTTCGTAACACGGCCAAAGTTTCCTCAAAATGGTCCACACCCTGTTTTTTCTGATGATGGTAGACCTGGTGTTCTGCAGCGAGTTGGCTCAGCAGCTGGTAACATGGTTTTCTTCAGCTAAATTGTTTTTTCTAAGAGTTTGAGTTACTATGTTATCTTCATGATGTGTGTCATGTCATTGCCCTAAGGCCAGTCTCAGTGGGAGGGTCATGAGAGAGTCATAGACATTAAATTTGATAACATGTACCAATAGTATTATGAGAGAGAAAAGAGGAGGGTCATGAAATGTGAGAGGAGGGTCATCACCATGACCCTCCACTGGCACAGTTCTTAAGATTCCAGTCTAGGTAACTGTGTCGATGACCCTCCCACTGAGACTGGCCTAAGCAGTATGTTGCCTTCTAAATTTTTTTCAGCTTAAAGATGTTTAGAATGTATCAACTGTCTTCTTTTTTTTGTACTTCCCATGGCAATTTTAATTGATATTCCTTTACTGCTCATGTTCTAAAATAATCATCTTGCCCACCCCTTGTTTATAATTTGCAACAGTATGCTTGTTAAAATTATAATGTCCATTTTATGTGTCAGTTAATGCCAGAATATTTATGTATATTTTTTTACAATACCAAAGATCTTAGAACCTTCTTGTATCATTTCTGCCGTTGGGATATCCTTATAGTTCTTAGTTTGTGCTAAGCAAGTGTATGAATTATTGGAAATCGTAACTCTTTTTTTGATTCTGCAGCTAATTTTGTCTTGCTGCCATATTATACATTCAACTACCTTGTAAGCTCAACTCCTGAGGGTGCAACAAGTCAAGTGGCAGATAACAGTTTACTTGTTCTGCTTGTTATGATCCACTACCGGAAGTGCATTTCAACTAATGAGTCCTTTCCAAGCAACAATATATACATGGGTTCAGATACCAATGACAAGGATGCTCAGGTTTTTCATGAGAATCCTTATTGCAAAGCATTAAGCAATGCTAAGGACATTCAGTGTAAGATGCACCAGTACTACAGAGAAGCTGTGGCACTAATATAGATCTCTAATTTTTACACAAACGAATTATGCTGCAGATGATCGCGCAGATGTTGAAGGAAATGCTCAAGATGGACCTGTTGTCAGGTTGTCTTTTGCATCGTTGTTTGACGCACTTGGAACGTAAGTAACGCCTCACCTGCATTTAGGGATATTGCTCATATCTTAATTCTTTAGCTGCATGCCAAATTGCCAAATATTTGTGTGCTATTCTAAAAAATAATGGCAGTGTTCCATTTTTCCTTGGAAATGAAAACAGTGACAATTTTGGTCACTTCTGGATTATGGATAGAATTAAACATTGACCTCCTGCTAGAATTTTGACAGCTTTTAAAAGTTAAAAAAATATGAATAGTATGCAGTTCTCTATGGTTGGAGACTAATATATTGCATATATGTTCGGGCATTTTTCAAGGCGCATTATCTAGGTCATAACTTGTATCAATCTTATGTTTCCTTATCATACCCCAGCATGCACACTTAATTTTATTACTAGAAAAGGCTTCTTGCAGTTTACTTCATTAGTTTCCCCTATTCCTACAGATGTTTAAATGATGAGAGCTCGGTTCTGTTGCTCTATTCCTTGGTCCATGGGAACTGTGACTTTCAGGAATATGTCCTGGTTCGAACAGACTTGGATACTTTGGTAAGTTTTGTTAACTTCATTTATAAACTATTATTGCTGGAGCAAATGGGCTTGGCAGATCAGGTTATGCTTCGGATTCATGAAATAGCTGGAATTTTGAAATAGTTAACTTTTCAACGAGAGTATATTAGCATGCATCATGGTTTTGATTAGTATCATATGCACATTGGCCTCTTTCAGTTTCATGAACTGGTTTATTTAGTTTGTTGATTAGGAAGATATTTTATTTTGTGAATAAGACGTGTTCATTTATGAGTTGATATCAGTCAGCCTAAAAGGTTGAGAAGTGTTTTTTTTATCTAATTACATAACAACCGTTTATTTTCTAATTTAGCTTTTATATGATGCAAGCTTATTTCTTGTCAAATATTTTAACAGCTGATGCCTATCTTGGAAATGCTCTACAATGCATCAAGGAAGACTTCAAATCAGATCTACATGCTGTTGATTATTCTCCTGATCCTCAGTCAAGATTCAACCTTCAATGCTAGTGTGCACAAATTGGTAAGCAAGCTAGTTAACTTCTAATCTGCCTATTGCAAAATTATTGATGACATAATGTGGTAACTTCAGGTGCTTCCAGCTGTTCCTTGGTACCATGAACGCCTCATGCATCAAACATCTCTGGGATCGTTGATGGTTGTAATACTAATCCGGACCATCAAGTACAACCTCTCCAAGCTAAGAGTAGGTATCAAAATCTTTGTTGTTCTGTACAGGAAAGTTGAAACACTTTGTTTTTTATTTACCGCATTGGAAGTTTGCCTTTTGATTGTTCCTGCTATTTCATGCTAGAGTTTATACTTTGCGATGACACTATTGCTGATTACTAACTGTTGAGAAGTTTATCTACACTTGTAGGACGTCTACCTTCACACAAACTGTCTTGCAATATTAGCAAATATGGCTCCTCATGTGCATAGGCTGAGCGCCTATGCATCACAAAGGCTGGTTAGCCTCTTTGACATGCTTTCTCGCAAGTACGCTCTCTTTCTCTTTTCTCCGATTCTTTTACTTCACTTAGAGTGCTAACATTCAAGTTGTACCCAAAGTAACTTGTTTGCTTCTGTGTACAATGTGCTAGGTATGCCAAACTAGCTGAGTTAAAAAATGACAAGTCTCACAAAGTTATATCCGACCAGATGGAAGCAGACAACATCGCAGATGATATGGTGATCTACATTATTTTGTTCTGTAACATCATCGGCATGCTCGCTTATGTTTCTCTTCTTTTTTCTAAATAATTATTTAATTTTGCAGTCTACGGAGCTTCACATATATACAGATTTCTTAAGAATTGTTCTGGAAATCATCAATGCAATCCTTACATATGCATTGCCCAGAAATCCTGAGGTATGTGCTGGCCAGCAAATCAGTTTACTTGACAGGAGAATAGCACTGCTTCTAACATTCTCTTTCTACAGGTTGTGTATGCTGTATTGCATCGTCAGGAGGTTTTTGAGCCATTTAAGAACCACCCACGTTTCAATGAACTGCTGGAGAACATATACACAGTATGTGTTACTTTTATCTATCATGAACTTTTAGAATTACACATAAAAATGTTTCCCAGATTCTCATCACATTTTATGCTGAATATCTGATATGGATGAAAATGGTTTTCCTCTCAGAAATATAGGCTGTAGAAATAAACCACAGACACACCACCCCTCCCCCGGTAACTTTATGCATTTATGATGTATGGTCTTATGTTATTAAGATTGCCTGACAATATGTATCAACTTATTTTTCAGATGTTTACCCAGTTAAGGTTTACATACGAGCAAGAAAGCCATCCTGAGGAATTCTTTATCCCATATGCATGGCGCCTTGTCCTATCACGGGGGTAATCACTTGTTTTATATACGATTCGCAATTTTTAGATTGATCTTTGGCAATATGCAAGTAATATAAATAGCACGTCTTAGGCATGCTGTAATTGGTACTGTAGAGATGCCTTAGAAATGCTATTTTACCAATATGGAAAATATCTAGATTTATTCATTGCATCTTGGCTTACAACTTACAAGGTACTAATAAACTTTCACATGTAATTCTGATGAAATTTTCTGCAGTCTTTGGTGGCCAACTAGACATTTGTAATCAGTTGTTGAGACATTTCCTTTTTAGAATCTAGAGCTGTGTCTTAGTTCATTCCTGCATGTCAAGGCTCTTCAACTCACACACTGGTTTGTCGTTAACTGTTTCGTGTATTCACAACAGATTCTCTTTCAATTCTAGTGCCATAAATCTGTTCCCTGTGGAGATTCACCTTGATGTAAGTTGCTCCCTCCCTCCCTGTGTTTTAAGAACTATTTCCAAGTAATAATGTGCAGTGCGTGTGCCACTTAATTCTCCCTGTGACATTTTCTTTCTGCCAAAACGATTTATTCCCAGGATGCACCGTCCAGTGAACAAAAGGTTTAGGAAGAATGATCTGAACCTGAGTTCTGACGAGAACATAAAACATCTTTTTTGTTTCCTCATCGCGGCAAAGAGCTTGTTGTAAATAGGCGGCATATACCACCATATGGTTGACTTGTACTCATTCTTTTGTATTAATATTTCTGTTGTTTCATAATGTGTGTACGACGGCTGGATGGAGGGAGAGATTGCGCAAGGGGTTAGATATTTTGTTAGTAGGGGGTAGATGACTATGTAGGGCATACACACAATTCGTTCATAAGTTATTGTATTGTACCTTTAAGCTGAAAGGCCCTGTAACCTCCCTGGTCCCACTATGTACTGTTAACTTGCAACCAATCTGTTTTGCTGTGCTGTGATTCTGTGAAGTGGCTTTGGGTTTTGAGGAAAGGAGTTGGTCGTCACTCACTGGTCCCATTGCTACCTTAACCTTGACAAGCACATGATTAATATAAGCAAATGAAGCCATTTAAAAAAATATATATATGAGATGAAACTCATGGTGGTGAGGTGATTACTCAAATAAAACACCCTTATATCATTGATTTGCAGATAGTAGAGCTTATTTTAAAGAAAAGTGCCCGACGATAGAATCTATCTATACTATACTATAAATTTATGATATAATATAAAGATCTAAAATTTTTAACGACCAACGGACCCACCAGCCATTGTAACACTACTCCTAGCAATACCAGCTGTCATGCTTTTTTTTTCATCAAACTCTCCATCTACGTTCAATCTCTTAATTCTCTGTAATATGAAATCGTTGACACGGTCCCTAGCCAACTATCTGTTATGCAATTTTATTTTCTATTCAACATGATTTTCACATGTGTGTTCTTACTAGTGAAACGAAAAATCCCGAATTTGTTCACAAATTCAACTTGCCCATGCTGTTGAAAAGCTCCCACCAAACCAATGAAACACGTTAATGTAGTGAGACGTTCAAACACCCCTTTTCCCCGGCGAAAAAAAATCCCCAATATCGTCCCGTTTCACGAGTATGCTAACTGGTATGTTCTGAATAACAGTGGCCGTCTGTTCACTTTTGATTAAACAGCCAGAAGCTTTGATTCACTTTGACAGATGCTCCATAATACATTCATTGGGAGCAAACACATTAGCTGGGTCGGTCGACATGCACCCTGAGGTACTTGTCTAGGACATTCTGAAATACCTGCATCAGAAAAACAATATCGTAAACATGTAGGTGGTTTGATAATGAGAAATCTGCAGAAGACGGCTAGTTTGTTTCACAAATCATGAGATCATTTCCATGATAGCAAGCATAGCTAGTTTGCTTCAAGACTGTACACATTGTGGCTTAATGAAATATTTTATGAAACCAGAAGTACCTTAAAAGAAAACAATTCCTTTCCATTGAGAAGTGCATCCATTGCAGCGTACTGGTCCTCAAACACGCTGTAGAATGTCTTGTAGAACTCAGCCCTACATCATGCCATAATCGCCATTCAACAGTTTAGAAGTGTTAAAATGTGGTCCTAGTTAGAAAATGACAGGAGAGAGTACTCACTGCTCTTCTTTTGTGGTTTGTTGATCCATCTCATCGAACTTCCTAGTCAGTATCTCTGCTCCTACTGGCCCGAGCATGTTGAGGACTAAAGCTTCTAATGTCCTTGGGAAAGTATGCTGAAAAGTCATAGACGTTTAAGATGGCTCAGCTTAACAACAACAACAACAAAATGTTGCACTCTGCACATTGGATTTAGAAAGATAACAAATGCAACAGCATCAGCTGATTGATCAATCGTGATGCATACCACCATCGCAAGCATCATACTCCGCAACTCAAGTGGTTCAACTGGCAAAATGACTTTTGCAACAGGATCTTTGTCCAAGAGGGACGAATCATCTGCAGCAGCAATCTTAGTTTCACCTATTTGGTTGGAAGATGTATCATGAGACGTGGGTTCTGTTATGTCATTTTGGTGAACCACTTCAGAACTGTCGTGGACCAGTGAGATGAGTTCATAAAGCGCTTGGAGAGTGGAGGGTTCCAGAGTTTGCAATGGTGAATCCTTTTGCAAATTGAATAACTGGAAACCTGTTAAAGAAAAAATACAGAAATTATTATGTGTGTTGGGATCAAAACAGAATTGCATCCAAAGAAACGGAATAAAAACAAATATAAAGAAGGTAGCCATTGATTCAATTCTATCTGTCTTTATCTGCAAATATTAAAAACAAATATAAAGAGTAGGTGGTGGTGATGGTTGGTTCTACACCTAGCGGATTTTCTGTGCACTGAATTGTGTATGCATGTTTGTTGTGGGGTATATCCTCTCCAGATAGTTGTACTCATATGGTTTCTACATATATTAATGATTAGATAGAAAATTCTAAATTTGTGAGTGATGGCTCTGTGGTCAATTTTATTTTATTGGAGAACCGTTGCAATGCGAGGGCACACGGCTAGTAAATGAAAAAAAAATGCAGAAGAAACAAATATATGCTGGCGTATGACATCAAAGTATCAAACTACCAACAAAACTATAAGAGTTATTGTGTTGACGAATATAATCAAAATAATTCATTGGGTGGAATCTAAGATGTGTCAGGTTGCATAGAGTATTGACCTGTCAATGCTTTGTCCATATGCTGAATATTGGTGTAATCTTTCGAATGACAAAAAGGACTCTTTTGCACCATTATGTTCTGTCACGAACAAGGCAACATAAGTTATTCATTCAAAGAAACATAAACCTATTCACTTGTCGGAAACAGGAGTGAAGAACCAAGGATACAAGGAGAAAAGGTATTGCAAAGTGCATGTCCTGTAAATAGACTAGGTGACCAGAAATCAGTAGCACACTCAATAAGGTTGATGAGAAGAAGAGCCCGTTTTTCCTTTTTTTTATTCTCGAACACGCAGGAGAGCTGTGTATCTTTGTCTTAAGAAGAAAAGGGCCTACTTTTCCTTATTCTACTACCATAAACAGAAGAGGATAACAGGGCATACCATCTCCTTATCCACCAATCTTCACTAGAAATCATTTGTAGAGGTAGAAATCCACGAGACAGT
Source organism: Echinochloa crus-galli (assembly GCA_900205405.1). Lineage (NCBI taxonomy): Eukaryota > Viridiplantae > Streptophyta > Magnoliopsida > Poales > Poaceae > Echinochloa > Echinochloa crus-galli. The sequence goes on from OAMR01000974.1 coordinate 171,686, forward strand.
GTGGAAAAACAAGGGTAAAACAGTTAGATATTTAGGTTGAGACAGGTATTGCAAAATTAAACATTTAAAGCAGAAAAAATAATTGGTGAGTAATTAATTTCACCAATGTCCTTCATATGTAAAGTCAAATTTTTCAGCATAGAAAATCTTATCCTCAGTATCATGTGGGCCAACACTATAGCTATCAGTCGGCACCAGTGGTGCAGGAAGCATGGCAGCAGCTACTCCGCCTCCTCTAGAAGCCACCTAGGCTTAGAGAACAGTCCTTGAGATATTTTGCTAAATTGTTTACTTATATATGTTTAGTTTGTTTAGTTAGAAGTAAGGTTGGCATATAGAGTTTGAATTATATTGATACATTGTTCAGGGGTAATTCTAAGAGCTAAATCAGTTGCATTAATCTAAATTTTCATGGGAAGAAAGTTTTAAGGGAGCTACTCTATGAATTGACCTTCGATGGTAACATATACCAAAACATACCAAAAAGGTAACTTACATGACAAATATGCTTTTATCATTGTGTTGCTTGCTAAAGCCTAGGAGTGGCAAATGGAAGGTTGCTAGGAAGTACAGAATATTCATACACTTAGTGGCACCATGGACAAACAGTCAAGGGCTAATGTATTACTACCTCTTTCCTTTTATATATGACGCTGATTAGTTTAAAATTAAGCTAACCAACGTCATATATAAAAGGAAGGAGGGAGTACATGTTTAAGGAAATGTACATAACTAACAGTCTAAAGCGTCGTAAAATACCTGCTCAGGATTCGGCGTAGATAGTAGGCATCCATATGTTCTAACATTTGAGTCATTATTCTTGACTTCCACCAAAAGTTAATTGCTATGGTTAAATCATCACTGTCCACTTGGTGATACCTGTTACAAGTACGCTCAAACTGTTAGCTGGTTAATGTCGTACTGGTTTATCAGGTGTAAATGACACAATAAAATAAGGAAACAGAAGTTGCTATGCTACAATATGCAAGCTGTCACAAATATTTAGTATCCTACATCAGTGCATCCTACATCCAGAAGATTTCAGATTAATATTGTGAAATAAACTTCACTTCAGATTCCAAATGCAGATTAAAGGGAGCTAAATATCTTTTTCAAAAAATCCAGAGACTGAGATGCCAAATACCCAGATTCAAGTGTTAGGCTGTGAGCATCGTAGTAGTATAATCAATGACAAAATATAGAGGCATACCATCCTTCTGGTATGAAAAGAACATCGCCGCAATTTAGAACAACTCTTTCAGAATATTCTTTCATGCATCTTGCCCTTGTATAGCTTGAATAATCTGGCTTCTCAATGCTGACAGAACTGGCAAAAGGTATTTCAGACTGCGAAATTTTGAATTACCCCAAGATAGTTCAAAAAATCAAAATACTTCCTGAGTGGGGGACTCACCTGTGATTGGAGGCCTCACCATACACAGGCATTGGGTACAAAAATGGGGATGCAGACGGAGGCCACAAAGTTACTGTGTGAAAATTACAGAAGAAAGAAATAATTAGCCTAGGTTCCTGTAGATAATCATCAAAGGGCAGCACACATAATCTGTATGACATACAGCTACAAAGACAAGAATCCTTTACGATGGTGAAAAATTCCAAAATCAAATTTGAAAAGGAGAAAGAGCGAAAAAAAATGATTCCATCTGCGATTGCAGTAAAAGGAGTTTCTACACTGTCCCTAATTGACATGTTCACCAAAGCACCAGCAACGCAAAACATGGGGACACTTTAAACTATGTCAAAACATTGTTTGTGTGACACTACCCGTCAATGGCTATTAGAAGCAATTGGATTATACAAGGAACTTTCGCAAATAAATTAACTGTTTAGAGCTATGTTAACAGTCCAAAACAACGCCAAACATCGAATTTCCTAATAACATCAAATACTCACCTTTTTTGCAACCAGCCAACACACAAAGAAGGTTATGATGGGGATCGTAATGTGTACTTGATCTCAAGTGAGCCCCATTCATCCAAAAGTTTATGGATGAAAATGGTTTTCCTCTCAGAAATATAGGCTGTAGAAATAAACAGAAACAAATTGAAAGAACAATCAAACTTCAATGTACCACTTCAAAGTCATGTGAGTAGACTATTTTGGCTAAAAGGCAAAATTTGCACAGACCTCCTGAATGTCTTCTTTCAAAACTTCTAATGAGCATCTTTCTTTGTTCTCAGCGTTCATAATAGATACCTGCTAAATCCAAATTACCTTTTTTTTCAATGAACAAGGCAGGAGAGCCACCGATTGTATTAAAAGAAGAAGGCCGAACAATAATATTATCTACTACATCCTGTTGGCCAGGCCATCGCACATGCCGCACAACGAACTATCTACACCCTCCAACCACAGCGGGTCTCCACCAAAATGGCTCATGCCAATCGCCAGCCACTACACAGCCACACCACCACTGCCTCCACACCATGTCAGCCTGGGCTCGCTGAACTCTGTGACGGTGCCAAACTCCCAAATACCACACCATGCCAGCCTCTACTACAACGCCACGAGTGCCCCACTGAGGCATCATAGCAAAGCACCACGCATCTCCGCGCAATGTCATTAATCCATTTCCTATCTACACATTTTGTTCATAATTTCATAGGGTAAAGGCTTATAAAGTGGGCTTGCCTGTGCTAGATATACTTGTTCCGAGTTCTCTGAGCTGCTTGAACAAGTACGCTCCTCAAGGACTCCCTGATCTATTGAGGAATCACCAGTAGCATTCATGCGAGTCAGGTAAGACTTGCACGACTGAATGAACATGGAGAATGGAACAGACACCTAAATGGATGAAAAACTAGCATTAGCACATCAATGCAACCTATTCATATGGCTTGTTTACAGCTTGCAAGTAGCACAGAGCAAAAACCAACCCTCTCATGGCTTCTGAGATCCCCATAGAAAACATGTCCAGTGTTCGACATCATAGCTTCCACAGCGACATCTGGTCCCACTTTTTCCTGAAGAACAATCAGACGAAGAACTAAAAGATTGCAGCAAAAATGCCTCATGCGCACTGGAAGACATTCTAGGAAGAAGAAAAGAACAAGAGAGAGGATTGATGGTAACCAGCAGGTAGTCGAGGCCGCCATGGAGAGGATCCCACAGGGAGGAGGCTGCCCACCCCTTGGCCACGCCGCGGAACACCTGAAGGCGCGATTTCCCGCACACAGGACCATATCAAGACTCGAAGTGATGGAAGCAGGAGAGCTTCGGGAAGACGAGGAGTAGACGGATTACCGCGGGGACGTTCTTCGGCTCAACGTCGGTCGCGAACTCGTCAGCGGACGGCGGCGACGCGAAGCGGGCGGCGCGGAGACCAGCGTCCAGCCGCGCGCCCACGAACTTCCCCTCTTCCGCAGGCTGCTGCATTCCTCCGCCCATCGCCGCTCCGGAGCCCCGGAGCAGTCTCGGCTCTCAGCTGTACTGTAAAGCGGAGACATCGACATGGGCTGAGATCGGTGCAATCTGGGCCTGACGCCAGGCCCATCTGATTGATACGCTCGGAGTGGGCCTGGCTGCCTAGGTAGCAAGAATCTGATTGATTTTTTTTTTTGAAAAATGTTGATCAATATTAGGCCCAAATTCATGAAGCTCATTAGACCCAAACTAAAAGTTTCTATCAATATTAGGCCCAAATCTCTACCTATATCTCTACCTAATTATAAAGTAAGGATTGATACCCTAAATTTTTATTAATTACGGAGTAACCCACAATCCTTTTATTAGATACTTTTTCAGAAAAACCCATAGATCGCCCGCCGCATCGTCCGTCGTCCCTTCCGAGGTCTAAACAGACACGACCCTCGCTCCTCTGGCTATTCGCGTGTGACTCGAAACCAAAATCAAAATCGAAAAAACCAAAAAGTGCTTCGGCCAGCCTCAATTAGGATAGAAAACGAACCTGAGCCAACAAAAACGAGATCAAATATATAGAATATAAAAGAAAGAGAAAGAGGATCCAATAATTGTCTTGATCACAACAAAATCAAATAGCAATAATAATAAGAACATGTTGAGGATCTAACAAGGGCTGGAGCTGGCGCCGTTGTCGTAGAAGAGCTCGACGCTGCTAGCGGGGGTGGGCATTGTCAACTGGCTGCAACTCCTCCAGAATCGACGGCAAGCCCCGCTGGTGATCTTCAAGGTAAGATGTGGAGCGAATGACGCCAACAAGGTGGTTTTGGTTCTTGGATTTGGACGAGGCAGGTACTACGTAACAAACAAGGATTTGATGCTTTGTGCTGAGGGAGAAAGTGATGGCTTGGCACAGTGCCGGAGCTCACCGGCGGTGGCGGCAAGTAGCCAAGTCCTTCACCATCGCCACTTCTCATGGACTCAGTGGTGGATGACAGCGACGAGTTCATCTATTCCCATCGGTCCTGCGATAGATTGACAGAATGCAAGAGCTTTCAAAATGATGAACTAAGAGCACAAAAGGTTGAGAAAAGCTATTGATGGGAGGAATTTGGCTCAGGATCGTCATGTTGTGTATATTTGGAGCAGAGAACGAGCTCGCTCCTTGCCAGGATAAAAGAAAGGTAACGAAGAATTTGAGCTACAGGAAGTCGAGGGAGACCACCCAGGCCAACAGAGGACCTCGAGCTCCCGGTGAGCCACTCGGGTGTGACAGCTTCAGCATCATGCAACTCGGGCGGCCTTGCAGCTGCAGCATGCATTTGAGCAAAGCGGTAGGTGTTTCTGCAGCATTACATAGGAGGCAAGCGGTTGGTGTTGTTGTGCTTGGCCGAGTCCGAGTGGAAAGAAGTAGTAAGGATAGAGAAAGCAGCCGACGGAGGAAACGAGAGGTGAAGAAGGGAGCTCCGCGTCTGAACTCCAGGTACACGTGTCTCCGGAATCCTACTCTTGACGGTCACAGAATCTTTATGAGGTTTATCTTTAATTAACTCAATGTCTCCACATTATTTATTTATCATTGGTTTTCCGGTAATTGTTAATCAAGTGGACATAACATTAATAGTTATGACTAAGAAAATGTGTTCCACGGCAGCAACAATTTTATGTATATGTTCTTAGTTTTTTCACATAATGGATGTACATCTACAGATGGATAGAAACATCATAAGATTACAAGAGTTTTAGACTCTAAGCCTCAGAATTGATGAACACAAAAAAAAATAGATAGAAAGCTAAAAACTAAGAAAAAAATCAGGAAGACTAAGCTTCAAACTTCTTCTATACCATTGCTTCCGACTTACTTGTTCATTGTATATCTTGCAATGAACATGAGTTTTTTAGAAAAAAATCCAGGATATACAAGTTATGTATATTATTTGCACTAGCAACAACAATTGATAATATATCTATATACATTGTTTTAATCCGTAGCAACGCACGGGCATATTTGCTAGTAATTATAAAAGCAAGGATTGTTTCCGCGGTACGTCATAAGTTTGCAATAAACCCCTTCATATTTTTAAAAAATAATTAGTGGTCCTTCCACCATGCATATCCGCCTCTTCCACCATGTATACAAAATAACCCTTAATATATGTATAAATGAACCCGTGCTCCTAATCGAATTCCCTCCTGGACGAGCTGCTGTGCACCACGGCATGTCGTTCGTGCGGGCGTGGGAGGTGGCGCGCACCTGCGTGCTCTAGCGACGCTAAAGCCACCTCTGGGCCTCCGCGCGTTGCGTCGACCTCCGTCGCCCGGTCGACGTCGAGCGCGACGAAGGCTCCCGCCGGGATCTAACCACAAGTCCCGGGCCGCGGAACCTGTCCCTGCTCCAGAATGACACCGGCCTGCTCCGCGGCGGCGGCGGCAAGCGTCTGGTGGTGCACCTTGAGGTCACGTACGACGCGCCATGCGACAACGCCGAGCTGTGCGTGCTCCACTCTGGCCTCGGCGGCGGTGGCTGGGACCTGAAGCGGCTGCCAAGCGTGCACCACGACGAGGAGGCCGGAGGCGAGTTGCCGCCGCGGTGCCGGGAGTCCGGGACATCGACGCGGCCGTGCCCGTCGGCGGCCGGTTCATGTGCTGGATCGAATACCTCGCTGGCTCCTGCTCTGCGACATGGAGGGGAACGAGAACCCAGGCTACCGCTACAGTACGTGCCGCTGCCGGAGAACACGACCCACTTCAACAGCGACTGGTCTTGCATGCATTACTACCGGCGCCGACGTGGTAAGGTTCATCAGCGTCGCTCCACGTTGCTGCTGCGGCGGTGCCGGCAGGAGCTCGTGCCAGCACTCCGCTTCGCCTTCAACGTGACCGCTTGGACGATAAGCTTGAGGCCGGACGAAGAGGCCCATGGCGTGGATGAGGACGGTGTGCTCGACGGAAGCTTGCAGCTTATGCTGCTTCAATGGCCAGCACCATAGGGATCCGGCGGCATCAGCAAGTCAGCACCTCCCTGCTCCTCTTCTGTAGGTAGAAGCAGCTGACAGGCACCGACAACAAATCCCCATCGAACAACCAAATTCTCTAACCCCTCTGTGCACATCGTCATAGGAGCGTATGCACATGCCATGTGCTTCAGCCTTCTGCCCGATCATTGGCAACGGGCCGTTGCGTAGAAGCCGTGGTTGCACGATGGACACGCGGTCGCGAGCGGCAGAACGGACACGGAGTTCGTAGTATCCCTCGTAGTGACTCCGTAGATTACCGCTTGTGATGGCAAATCGTATAGTTGATGTGATATAAGTGTTTTGATTGCTTAGCCCATCATATATTTATTGTAATCACAAAATAAGGATTTGATTAATTCTCCTTGCATTCTGTAGTACGTGGTTGTTACTATTTTTGTCACTTTCTTCATCAATAAACAAATATGAGGGCAAGAACAAAAAATATATGAGTTCAAGAAATAATATATTTAGTATTTTTTTGATTAGGTACTCGAGCATAGTTTATAGTTTATATTACAATATTTTTATAAAATTGTATTTAGCATAATAGTATGATAATATGCATATATAGTCTTTGTCCGTAGCAACGCACGGGCGCTTTGCTAGTTAAAAATCTATATCAACATTTTAACATACTAGATTCAAAAAAATTAAATCGACATCTAAAACTAATAGATTCAACATTTCCTAAAACAATGGATCAACATTTTGCAAAAACAAATATTCAACATTTTTTATCCTATTTCAACATCTCCAAATGGCCAACGCAACATATTAGGAACAAAAATCAACATTTTTGGGAATTTTTTTCTTTGAATCTACTTCTAGTCATCGTCGGAGGTTCGGGTGGGGCATAGGGATCACGACGGTGGCACATAGAAGTCACGACGATGGTGCTTAGTGGTGGCGCGAAATGAGCAGCAGCTCACAGACCCATCACACATCCACGGAGGCAGGCAGCGGCGGTGCACAGGCACTTCCCCGAGGAGGCTGTGGCGGCGCACGGGCACATCCACGAAGGAGGCTGCGGCGGTGCACGGGGTTGATGGAGGAGGTGCCGCACAGAGAAGCCAAGGGCAGCGTACTAGGACGCCGCAGAGGAGTTGTGAGGGCAGAGCATGGCGGCCGCTCGCGGAGACGACGGAGAAGAAAGCCATGGCGGCGCACGCGGAGAGGATGATTGTGGAATAAAAAGAACATCGAATGATCTAAATTGTTTACACGGATCTCGGAAGCCATATGAAAAAAAAACGAAAGCTATATAGGATTCCGTAAATTCTCAGCTCCACGCTCATCTGTGCGGACTGAAGGCCCTCAAGCTTTCTAGGTAATCATACGGTAGCAGCGCATGTGTCATGTCTAGTTGAGAAAGCTATTTAAGTATTTATCAAGGTTGCATTTGCTTTTTTGTGAGTATGACTATATATATTTGTATTCTTTCATGTGGTTAGGTTTCCGGTGGTAACCAGGCTATTCAGATTAGATGGTAGAGTTGACTTGGTGTCGTATTTTTTAATTTATTCTAGGGATAGAATATGATATTATGATGTGTGCATCGACAATCTTAGAAACTACTATGTCCAATCTCTTAAAGATGAGCATAGAGGTATCGTGCATACGTATATTTTTATGAAATAATCTCAAATGATGTGCCCGACGAAACAGGACACATGTAGTGGCTGGTTGATCCAGTCTCGCATGTGCTTATAGAGGTAGAATTTGCGTGTGTATTTATCATGCATGTATTTGAAAAACATATGTATCAAAATACACAACCAACCTCTTTTAATAGCTTGAAATTTATATTGAATTATAGAGAGTACAATTTGCATGCAGATATATTCTGATTTGCATGCATGAAATCAAGTACAACATTATTGATATATTGAAATTTATTTAGATTCTATTGTAAAAGGTTCTTATAAAAGAGAAAGAAGCTATAGCTATTATCTTCCGTTCTTGATGGCGCTCAACCATCATTCATCTCAACAAATGCAACGCAAATCAGTATATTTGGAGTCTGAAAGAAAGGGTCCAACCAATGATGATGATGGCCCCTAAGGATCACTCCAAAAAAATGAACATTGTTATAACCACACCAAAATGCATCTGATACCCGCTGAGGCATTGCCGTAGATACAAGGTTGTTGTTTGGTTGGCTATGCATATGGTTGGTGCCACAACTTTTCTTCAAAATGCCTTGATTTTGTCATCACAACTATAGTACTGATTTCTCACGCCCCATCTTAGGCGGCGGCGCAGCCACGACGTGGCAATCAATGACAGCTAACCAAACACACAGCCCCTGGAAACCCTTCAATGTCCACCTTCTTTTCTCTATAGAGGATGATGTAGGTCTCATATCAGTTGGGACCTAACTCTATCTTGAATAATACCCACAAAAAGAAAAACTCTATCTCAAATAAACCTATTAGGAGACTATTTGTATACCTGCTAGCCAAAATTCCCGTGTATGAAATGACTACATATATATGCGAATTGTTGTTGGAGATGAATACTAAGATGAAAAGTTATTGGAAATCTGGATGTGAAGGTTAGGCAGATAAATCAAACTCAATGTTAGCTAGTCGCATGCTCTACATGGTACCACAAAAGATTCATGAATTAAAGGACAACAAGAGAGAGGTGTATAGCTTGATTGAGGTGCCTTGATTTAACCCAACTAGCCAAGATCTCATGTTTATTTATATTTGATGATGCTGAAAAATTTAAAAAGATATATCTACTGAACCAAAATCTCAAGCTCATAACACATACAAGAGACATGAACCATGGTATTTATTGGATAGCCCAATAAATATGTTGGTTGAAATTCAGTACCAAGAAGAAAGAAAAAGGGACAAATAATTTCATGACTATAATTCCTTCATACACCCTAGTAAAAAAACTTATTCCTCAATTTTCTCGTATCTATTTTTTCGATAGGTAATACACATGCTCACATATTGAACCCTTGTTGTTTTGAGGCCGTGATACCCACCCCTACTAACTGTTCGCACACACAATTTCCTTTTTATGTACGCACCATTTCCTCTTGTATATTTATATTGTTGAAATATTTGAATAAAGCACTATGGTTTCTGAACACAAATAAGTATCATAGCAGACCACTTTCCAACAATAATTTCTATGTACTCGCTTTCTTTAATTTCTTGACAGAAGAGCAAACGAAAGAGCAAAAGAAAGAGTATAAATCAAAGAGGCCAAATCTAAGATCATGTTTGGATCCACCCAGCTAATTTATTAGTTGGTTAGCTGAAATTAGTTGGGTTGGACCAACTAATTTGATAGCTACTATTCAGCTAATAAAAATGACATTAGCTGAGAATTAACTGGTCCTGTTTGGATCCGCCACAGCTAAAATTAGCTAGCTAACAATTAGCCAGTGAATCTAAACATGCCTTAAACATCGAACTAATAATGAAGATGCATATATAAGAAACTATGGATCTACGAGATACAAGGAAAGAGAGGTGCACAGTGAAGTAAACAAAAAGGATAAACAAGAAATCATCGGAATAATTCAGAAGCAAAGCAGGACAAGAAATAATATGACTACAGTGACAAACAATATAACCAAAAATTACCCAGAAATGTGTTGCGCTCTTAAATTCCTAGGCCAACATCTGGTGCTCAGGCTGTGAGAGGACAGTAAGAGCAACAGTTCCGTGGAGAGAACCACATCGATGACTCAAATAATGACTCACCTGACAGCAACATATTTATATCCAGATGCATATCTTCAACTTAGCGATATCTCACTCTTGCTACGGATTTTTTTTACGTGCGAGCCGTTTTCATCTGATCAATCTACCTTGTACACATAATATTTTTCTGTGGCGTGGTGAGGTAGGACAGAAATATAAAGGCTAAGGGCGCCTATTTTTTTTCCTGTGCTCCAATCAGCAGGTGAAACTGCGCAGCACGATCTGAATCTATTATAGGCAATTAGCCAATTCTTCATCACAAGAAGATCAGAAGAAGGGACTAAAAGAAAGATCAGATCATGCTGGCAGCTTCAGCTCCTTAATGTGTGCACATATAACTACATCGATCTGCATGATGTTAGTATAGTCGCTATGCAATATCAAAGAGGACTGGATATATAGTGGGTGTGATGAGGAGATGGGGATGGGTTAGGGCACGGGAAGCTCCTCATATATAGAGAGCAGTAGAAGCTGAAGCAATAATACACCATCTCAGTTAATGTTAAAAAGAAGAAGGTTAAAGTTCAAAATGGGAGGAGCTGAATTTTCGCAAGATTTTAAATGTCGATCGAAAAAGCTAGATACGGGCTACCGGTGGTCCTATGAGCGAGAATACAGAGGAATATGTCGAGAAAACGATGTTCTCTTGCATGCGACGATGCTGATGCTGATGCTCACAGCACCATGAGCAGCATAGCACGAATAGGTTGGGGGTTAGCTAAGGTTTGTGCAATTGTATATATGTACCCCGGACACTTTTTGCGCTCGGATTAGCCGGGGCGTGCGCAAACGCAGTGCACAAGGCCAACACGTACGTTGCGGCAAGGGTACGTACACCGTATCTACGGGACCATTGCTTATTGCTAGCTCCTTGTCTGGTCCCATATATGTGAGCCGCTAACCAAGAGATCGAGCGAGCCGGTTTCGGGCTTTTGATCGAGCTAACTTGCACGCTAGCGCTCTTCTGACGATGCACGCGCGATTGGTTGTACGTACAGCAGCAGGACAAGGATGACTAAGAACTAGCACGGACTTTTGGTGCTGATTCATGCTACAAGGTTAGATTTGGCTAAGTTTTTTTATCTATATAAATTTGAAAAAAGAAACTTATATATGCCCACGTCTTTTTTTTAAAGACGGGCACAGACACTCACACGAACGACGCACGCATACCCACTTCTATAAATACATGTAAGCAAACACGGACTACTCCTATAAACACCTCCAAGAGACCGAGCCGGCATCCGATCTTAGATTCACGAAGTCACTGCAGGCGCGCCTCGCTGTCGGCCGGGACATCACCTAACACTGAAAGATTAGTGTTGGTTAATTTCTAGAATAAATCTAAGAAAATTGACGCACATGCAGAGTCAAACACTCGAACTCAGATGGACAGGTTCCACGACAAGAAACCTTGCCAGTTGATCTACTATTAATGCCTATATGTCTCTAGTTCTCCCTCTAAGACGACTCGAGCGGAGCTGTGCCCTCACACCGTGGGAAGCCTACTCTGCCACAAAGTCGATGATGATAAGTATCTTCAGACCTGTCTCAGTGCACAGTTTCCAAATCTAGAAACTAGATAACTGAGCCAAATATATTTCGTGAAGATGAAATTCCTCCCACATATCATGAAACTCTCTCTTTTCTCTCTAACACATCAACAAACGTGTTTCGGTCGAACTGTCGGATCTCCACCGCCTTGTGCCAAACGCTTTCCAATGATCTCCTAATGGCGGTTGTAGGTGGGAAACTTCAGGTGAACTGGTCCATCGCCATTGTTTCAAGGACGTCTAGGAGTGCCCCCACGGCCCCACCTCTGGCTGGGTTCGGTGGGGTTGTGCTTGTTTGCTCCGGATCGATGACGTCAGCTTGTGTGACTTCTCTTGGTCACCACTTGATCACGATGACGTGGAATCAACGTTCTGGACCTTCCCTGGGTGTGTTTCTATGCCAAATTGACATTTTTGTCCCTCTTAGTTCATATTTGTTTATTTGCACGTCACATGTTTATCAAAATTTATAAAACTTTATTAGAAATAAATTACAATGTATGAATAGAACCATATGTCCTTGTTTATTCCCAAAAATTGATGGTTGAAATCATGCCTTAACAACCGCCAACATAGAGTCCGTATCCGGTAACAGCTCGGGGGAGCCCAAGATTGAGGCTGAGTGGAGCCGCCGAGCCTGACCTCGTGGCGAATACAGAGCCTATGCTCGGCACGACAAAGCTCATGTTCGAAGCCACGACGACGTGTTGGAGCATGAGCCTAGGGCAACAACGCATTAGAGCCAAAGATTGGGTGGCAGTGGATCTCGACCTCGGCTGCGATGGAGCGCAAGCTCGGTGTCGGATCTATGCTCTGGTAGGTGCGCAAGGGCGGTACGGTGGAGCTTAGCATTGGAGGCGACAGAGGTTGTGCCCGTGGCCGCAGAGCTCGTGACCATAGAAACGTGGGTGAGGTAGTCGGGAGAAAAAAAAAAGGTTGCGATAAAAAGCAGAGGCCTGTGCTGCAACTGCCCGGAAGTTGGGCGCGCGCGGATAAAGCTGCTACTTCGACGTCTTCATCGTCATGGATTCATATGCATCGCGTGCCGCATAAAATCGTTGCGCTGTACGTACGCCTGTACTCCAGTTTTTCTTGGATCGAGAAAGAGCTTGATGCGGTTAAAATATGGTCAAATGGGCCGGTATTTTACATGGATTCAGTACGCATAGAGCACTGCGCTGATGATAATCTTTTTACTGAGCGGCATGAACGCCAAATTGCTCTAGCTCGATGATTATCAAATCAGTAAAGGTTTCTACAAATAGTAGTTACAATCATGCAAAGAAACATGGGGTCGACACATGTACAGATTCCGGAGATTATTCCAGCCACCCCGCCTTGACTGTTAATTTCAAAAGATTTTATCTCGACCGATCGATCGATGAGTTGATGTCTACGATCATGATTCAAGCGAGTTCATGTCTAGAGCTGTCGAGCGACCTTGGAATTAATGCCAATAGTTTGGCTTGCCTAGCTCAGCTCTACATAAGCTCTGTAGATAGTACCTTCCCTACGCAGCTACCAGCAACCTTAAGGTGTGGGCAGAAGCTACTCTCTAAGAATACGATTCTGGTATTTTTCAGACAGATTAATGTGCTTGGCAAAAGACCATGACCATGCTATCTTTCATATATAATTGCCAATTTCACCAATTAGACGCGTAGATTGTTGGTACATGCAAATAATTAATATTTTTAAAATAAAACAACTGCTACAATTACATTCTTTTATGAGATTTTTTTTTATCTCATCTCAGAATTACATTTTTCGTGGGACAACGGAATAGCTAGCTAGCGCGCCTCGGCGGCCGGCCGGCGGTGAGCGTGCGTACTTGCAGTTGCAGATTCACACGGCCAATGCATGCGCAAAGTCATCGGAGGGGCGCACATCACATGCAAGCACGCGCGCGTGCCGTGGTTCATGTGCGCGCATGCATCCACAGACGACGCACCTATCAGTGGTCCATCCTTGTTCCGAGTGGCCAAACGTACATATTCACAAAATTATATGCTTTTGAGCAAATGTAATCAAAGTGGATTTCATCGTCTAGAGGAGCAACTCTACGATCAGTCACTGACAAGCAGACGCGAAACAAGGACTATCTGTCGGTTAGTGTTTATGTATGGTTTATAGGGTTATACTTTTACAAACAGTACTGCAGCGTAATCTATAACGCGTAATATTTTTTTAAAAAAACTTTTCATAAAGTATTGGTCAAACGGATCTAGCAGTTCACGAGGCTGGCTGGGACCAAAACTAAGGGCCTGTTTGGTTTATAGGGACTAAAACTAAGAGACTAAAATTAGTCCCTTAGGGACTAAAATTGCTGTTTGGATCCCTAGACTAAAAGGGACTAAAGTTGCTTTAATGGCTTGCGCAAAGACTATTTTACCCATGGACTAAAAGGGAACAAGTGGGGCTTGTGGGTGGGGGGAGTAGTATCCAGTGGAAAAGTGGTGGTTTTAGTCCCTATAAGCTCCTCTTGTAGAGCTAAAGAGTTTTAGTCCCTTTTGAAGGTTTTAGTCCCAAGAGTTTGGGTCTTTAGTCTGTTTTAGGACTAATTTTAATCCGTTTTAGTTTTAGTCCGTGGAACCAAACACCTCCTAAAGAGAAAAAGAAAATCCATGTTGCTTACTGGCATGGCATGGGTGTGGTCTCAACACTCAACCATTGACTATCATCGATCTTCGGAGATGTTGGTGGTCCTGGTCCACCACGCGTCGCTAGTGCGCTGCATGGTCTGCCGGCATGGATGCAGGAATCGGGGACTGTCTGTACACCGGTACCCAGGAATGCACCGAAAAGCAGCTTCATATTCGTAGTATCATCATTCTTGTAAAGTCAGTAATTTATACTGTACGTAGTTTAGCGTGAAGTAAAAAAACAACATGGGATCAAACTTCGTTCGCACGACAATCCTCGTAGTCCTCGTTGTACTCTTTTCATTTTAAAATATAATGCATTCATAGGGCGTTCTAAAGACTAACTATATTAATCAAAGTTGTGTACATGCATATTATATATAAGAAAGTTGTATTCTTAGATTTATATTTCAAACTAGCAAGAACGCACATGCTGCACACGCACGTTTAGTAGAAAATAAGACTGCATAACACTACACGAGATTAAGCTACGCTATTTAATATGTAGAAGATATATAAAATCTCACAATTAAACTATAATTCTTTACTATACAGAGTGTTAAAAGAGAATTAGGAAGGTCAATATCCAAAGATTAAATCGGATCAGGAAGATCATAGTGCGTGGGTAGATAGAGTCGTGGGTACGTAAGGGTGGTAAGTTTTTGGCCGGTGAAAAAAGTAGCCTTCAAATGGTGGAAAGCCTCTAGAAAGTGTTGTTTTTTTGTTTAATATCTTAAGTTTATCAACACACTTCCCCACGGACCCAACATAAGGGTTCTTTGTGAGGGGTCGAGCAAATCTGGGTGGAAATTATTTTCAATTATTCTGGATCATAATATTTTTGGATAAAATTTGTTTGGATATATATTAACTGACTATAAGCTATAAGAGAAGGAAATTGTATAATCTCTACCTAATTGATTCAACGGTACGTCATAATTTTATGAAAAACCCCCTCATATTTTTTAAAATAAATTAGCGGTCCTTCCACCATGTATATATCTGCCCTCTTCGGCGTTCTAGAAAAGGCAGCGGCGAGACGCCCAAGTGGAATCCGACTCCAACTAGGCCCAAGTTGTTTGTTAATAAATATTGTACCTACGCACGTAATATATCTGTCGCACAGGCACCTTGCCCTCCCGTGCACCGGCGCAGCAACGGTTAGAAGCATAAATCTACATGGATTAGGACCAGTTAAATCTCATATTTAAATTAAAGCATGAGAGAAAAGAAAAAAAAATCTACATGGATCAAGACCGGTTAAATCTCTCCATATGGTCTATTTTCGTAGCAACGCACGGGCACATTTGCTAGTAATAGATTAAATATGTAAATCCTCTTTAAATATATGTGTCTTCGGAAAATCGAGGGCTTCTTGCATCTATATCAAATAGTGATTTACATTCCTGCATTCTCTCGAGATCGAGTAGATTTTCTCTATTCCATTAAATAAAAAATACAATCTATGTTTTACGTGACATCCAAAATACAGCCATCCTTTCAGTGCCATTGTTTTAATTTTTTTCCATCCCTTATGTTCGATTCCGTCGGTCATGTAACGGTGGGAGATTTAAACTGAGAATGACATGTGGGCCAGGGGAAGAAGAGGAGCCTGCGCTGGAATCTTTTTCTGAAATAATATTATTTTAATTAAAAATGTGAAAATAGATAGTAAAATGAAAAAATTGTAAATCTAGCACCCCGTCGGCCATACAGGAGCCGACAGGCCTGCTATCGGCTGACCAGAGGCCGATAAGCCTATATGGCACCACGTGGCAATGACATGGATAAATAGAAGATATTTCGCTTGCTTGTTATTGCCCATAGACTAATCGAGGGACTCTGGTTTGCGGTCGACCGCACGGGAGCCTACCGTGCGGTTGACGGACAACCGAGAGTGGAAGCTGGTCATTCTCGTTTCGCGAGGCGTTTTGTACCGCTTCGCTTCTGTTCACGGCCCCACGCGTGCTGCAACGGTCCTCTCATCAAGAAAAAAAAACATTCTATAAACAAACATGCAAACAAAAATATTTTTGACAAAAAGTTTAAACAAAATTTTCAGAAAGACAAAAGATTGAAAACAAACATTTTAACAAAATTTGTAAATAAAAATTTACGAAAAAGTTTTGTAAACACTTTTTTAACAAGTTTTTTAAAAAATTCAAAAAAAAAGAACAAAAAAAGAGTTCCGAAAACAAAAGGTTTAGAAAAAAAGATACGAAAAAAGTTTAGGAAAAAAGTTTAGACAGGAAAATTTGAAAAAGTTTAGGCAAAAACTTTGGAAGGAAAAAAATCAAACACCAAAAAAAAATATGAAAAACATTTGGAAGAAGAGAAAAAATCCAAAAAAAAATCTGGGAGAAAAAGATTATAACCAAACTATATTTTGACGAAAAACTTTAAAAGGAAAAATCGAGAGAAAAAGTTTCTAGAAAAAGCTTTGTGAAAAAAGAAAAAAAAAACGACGGCGAGCGACGCTCCGACCTACTTGCTGCCGGCGCTCGAGAGCTCGCCAGGGCTGTCGCCTCGCCACGCCGGCCGGGAGCGGCTCGTCGGGGACCTGGCGCACTTCCCCGGTAAAGAGGAACTCCATCGCCTTCGCTGGAAAAGGAGAAGATAAGACCGACAGGCTGCTGCCGTGGGTCCCACCCACGTGACTCGCGTTGGCCGCGGCGACTCCTGCAAGCGCTGCGCGCGGGATCGACCGCAAGCTGTGCTTGCGCGCGTGAGGTCAACCGCAATAGGTGTCACGTTCAATCGCCTGCATCTCCCTATGCATCCGATTGGCATCCCGCACATGCACCGCCTGAGCATCCACTTTCTTCATCAGTTCCTGATTTTCTGCTGCAATGCGTCGGCTGTCCAACACTTTCGCCTCCAACTCCTTCTCCAAGTCCACCAATGCCTCTTCCCTTTCGTTGATCTTAGTTGTCCAAGTCTTCACTACCTCCTCAAACTTATGCACATCTGCCGTGAAGGCCTCCTTCTCCGCCTGCAGTGCCTCCTGCCGCGAGGGGCCCGAGGTGAGCTTATTCACCTCGGCCTCCAATTCCTGAGCCTCTTTCTCCATAGCACGGACTGTTGCAACGGCAGCCTCGCTTTTCATCCGGGCTTTGGTGACATACTCCTCATCGAGGGCCGCAACAGCGGCGTCATCCCCCGACATGAAGTGGCAGTAGCCCTGGGTGGTGTAGAGCGTGAGGTCATCAGATGGGGCTTCCCGGCGGGAAGAGGCCTCGGCATTGGAGTGGGCGAGGATGGTGAGCCAGTGGAGTATGGAGAGGAGCGGTGGCCACGAGTGCGGGGTGCCGGGGGCCTTGAGCGCGGAGCGGGTGATCTTGTAGGGGCACCCGAGGAAGCGAAGGGCATGGATGAGGTCGTCCTCGAAGGTGGCCTCGACGACGGGGAAGTCGATGCGGTCGAGGAGGAGGCGGAGCGCGGTCTGGATGTCGCGCGCGGAGGGCAGCGGCCCGCGGAGCGTGACGGCGGGGGCGAGGAAGGCGTTGACGATGCGGAGCGCGGCGGCCTGCGTGGCGTGGTCGGAGAAGTTGGGGGCGGCGCCGACCCCCGCGCCGACGGACGAAGCGGGGCGGCTGCTGCATAGGCTGGCGGCGTCGGAGTCGCGGCGGGAGAAGGCGGAGTCGAGGTTGCGGATGGGGATGGCGCTGGAGTCCAGCCCCGGGGTGGCCTCGAGGGCGGAGGGCGCCAGTGAAGACTTGGGGAGCCGGCGGCCGCCGCCGCCGCCGCGCCGCATGGTCGCCGCGGATCCTGAGATTGGGGATTTGATTTCGGGTTTTCGAAATGGAGCGGCGGGAGGAAAATGGAATGGGGTTTCCGTTTTTTTCCGTGAAAGCCCTTGTGATATCTGGTTTCGTTTTGGGCCTTGCTCGGGCCGGGCGGGTTAGCAGTCAAGACGCTGTGAATAAGCTACAGACTACATGTGCACAAAAAAAAAGCTACAGCTGCTGCTCTTGTTTAAAAAGTTTATAAAAATATAGTTAAATTTAAAATATTTTTAAAGATTTTTATTAATAAAGCAAACCATCATAAAAAATATAATAATTTATATAAAATTTTGAATAAAAGGAGCATTCAAACTTAGAAACAAAAAAGTCAAACGCTCTATATTTTTGAACGGAGGAAGTATTTGCCAACATATAGCTTTCCTGTTTCATAATTGAGGGACCAATGGGATCGTTTGTACTCTGAAGGGACATGGTTATTCTCCAGTAACCATGGAGAGAATTTTTAGAGTTGCCTGGAACCATGGGGAGAATTTGCTGGCCTCATCTGATTCCACGTCATGGAGACAGCAAACGTCGGTTCTGCTGCATGATTCAAACGAAGGCATTGTTTTTTTTTCTGTACATTGTACGTCCAACGCATTGTCTGTAACATAACCACGCAAGGATGGGCAAAAAAGATCGACCGGCCTTAATTGTATTTACAGAAGTAGAGGTCACCCGGTAGAGTGTAAATCATTTCTCACAGTATATCCTGTATAATTTGTTTTAGGATTGTACCTTTGTATCGTTCATGATTTTGTTCCGCGAATATATTGAACTAATTGTTCACACGTGCAGTGTATGCAGTAGACTTGCTTGTTGTCCACTTATGTACTTATGTAAGCTTCACAGGCTTTTCGTTCCGTTCTAAAAAACGAGCGCCTGTCTTAGTGAATACAGCGGTGTGAGGAGTTTGAGCACAATTATCTGCTCAAAGCCTCCAATACAGATAATAGCTAGTATTTTTATTTCTGATGGTGCGAGTGCAATAGACTCCTGCAATTGTCTATATGTAAACAACAGCATATATGGGGTCAGATTCTTCAGATGCAAATGTTTTGTAAATGGGACTGGACAACGTTACTTCACATCGGAATAGCTTCAGTGACTTATTTCGGTTGATGCATTTGTATATAATAGTTGTCGTTTTCTTTCTGACAAAAGGTGCCGTAGGAATATTTTTGAAAAGAGTAAAATTCACTGGCGGCCTCTAAACTTATACGACGGTGTCATCTAGGTCCCAAACTCATAATTTTTGATATTTAGGTCCCTAAACTTGTACGTCGGTGTCGTCTAGGTCCCAAACTCAGGATTTTTGATATCTAGTCCCTAAACTTCCACAACGGTGTCATCTAGGTCTAAAACTCATAATTTTAAATATTTAGATCTAATAATTTATCCTGTTGATTAAAAAAAAGTGTGTAGCTAACCCTTGTTTGCGGTGTCAATCCCTAACCCTTGCTGTTTGATTTAAGTATCAACTTCTTCTCAATCTTGAAACGGCCGTGGCCGAATATGTTTGGGCCTAGATGATACCGTTGTGGAAGTTTAGGGATCTAAATATCAAAAATCCTGCGTTTGGGACCTAGACGACACCGCGGTACAAGTTTAGGGACCCAAGTATTAAAAAATCTGAGTTTGGGACCTACATGACACCACCGTGCAAGTTTAGGGGCCGCGGGTGAATTTTACTCTTTTGAAAAAAAAAATGCAACAGGGCATCTTAATTATATCTGATTATCTTAAGGAAAACAAGAACAATACAGAAAAAACCATGCTAAAAAAGGAAATTATTATTGAAATTGATAAAAGTCTTCTTCTCCACTGCATCCATCATAAGTTCACAGCCATTTGACCATCTTATCGAGCTATTCCTGCATTTGACTGAATCAGTACGCGATATACGAGGTATGCAGCAAGATTTATTTGTGACCATGGATCATCATCGAACCCATCCTGTGGTGGGGTTGGATGCAACTCAGGTTCTTGCCCTCTTGCCAACTTATTCGTTTTTATTATTATCTTATTAGTTTAGGTAGCTCGTTACCGATTTTTTTTCATGGAAAGACCTCAATGACCTAATATCGGCAGGATTTTATAACCACTGCACCCAGCTCCCAGGAAAACCTTTTTCCATTCGCGTTCTCGGGCCGGGCGGGTTAGCAGTCAAGACGCTGTGAATAAGCTACAGACTACATGTGCACAAAAAAAAGCTACAGCTGCTGCTCTTGTTTAAAAAGTTTATAAAAATATAGTTAAATTTAAAATATTTTTAAAGATTTTTATTAATAAAGCAAACCATCATAAAAAATATAATAATTTATATAAAATTTTGAATAAAAGGAGCATTCAAACTTAGAAACAAAAAAGTCAAACGCTCTATATTTTTGAACGGAGGAAGTATTTGCCAACATATAGCTTTCCTGTTTCATAATTGAGGGACCAATGGGATCGTTTGTACTCTGAAGGGACATGGTTATTCTCCAGTAACCATGGAGAGAATTTTTAGAGTTGCCTGGAACCATGGGGAGAATTTGCTGGCCTCATCTGATTCCACGTCATGGAGACAGCAAACGTCGGTTCTGCTGCATGATTCAAACGAAGGCATTGTTTTTTTTCTGTACATTGTACGTCCAACGCATTGTCTGTAACATAACCACGCAAGGATGGGCAAAAAAGATCGACCGGCCTTAATTGTATTTACAGAAGTAGAGGTCACCCGGTAGAGTGTAAATCATTTCTCACAGTATATCCTGTATAATTTGTTTTAGGATTGTACCTTTGTATCGTTCATGATTTTGTTCCGCGAATATATTGAACTAATTGTTCACACGTGCAGTGTATGCAGTAGACTTGCTTGTTGTCCACTTATGTACTTATGTAAGCTTCACAGGCTTTTCGTTCCGTTCTAAAAAACGAGCGCCTGTCTTAGTGAATACAGCGGTGTGAGGAGTTTGAGCACAATTATCTGCTCAAAGCCTCCAATACAGATAATAGCTAGTATTTTTATTTCTGATGGTGCGAGTGCAATAGACTCCTGCAATTGTCTATATGTAAACAACAGCATATATGGGGTCAGATTCTTCAGATGCAAATGTTTTGTAAATGGGACTGGACAACGTTACTTCACATCGGAATAGCTTCAGTGACTTATTTCGGTTGATGCATTTGTATATAATAGTTGTCGTTTTCTTTCTGACAAAAGGTGCCGTAGGAATATTTTTGAAAAGAGTAAAATTCACTGGCGGCCTCTAAACTTATACGACGGTGTCATCTAGGTCCCAAACTCATAATTTTTGATATTTAGGTCC
>OAMR01000974.1:198899-240015 GCA_900205405.1 Echinochloa crus-galli
TGACTGGATGCTCCTCATACATCTATATCGGGCAAAGATGTGTATAAGAGACAGATATTAGTGCATATGAATCCTTGCTAATCTCAAAAGCACTAAAATAAGGAATTTGATCTATATTGTGTAACTTCATGATTAATGACCTATGTCTTTCATGCTTTATTTCAAAGTCATTGATTATGAAATCATGTGTTTGTGCACATTAACGTTTTCTCTCTATATTGATCAATTGGTTTATATCATGAGAGAATTCATATGGGCAAAATTGATAATATTGTACAACACATGCTACTAGAGGCCAAGGTATGTTTTTCTTTGAACTAGTATTTACCTTGTGCATATTGTTGATGATTATGCTTGTGATACTATTCATATGGCTTCCATAGAAAAAGAGAATAAAATGCTCAAGCAACAATTAGAATTAATTGCTAGCAAGCATGAGATGCTACAAGTGAAGCATGATGAACTTTTGTGTTCTCATGAAGAACTTGTGGAATCATATGCTTAATTAGATATTGCTCATGGGATTATGATTAATTCGTTAAAATCTATTGAATCTCAAACCCACATATGCACATGTCTTCCAATTCAATATAACCTATCGTGTGCTAACCCTTGTTGCTCTCAAGCAAAACAATCTTGGTATGATAAAGTGTGTGTAGAGTCATGTGAAGACCTCATTGCTCATGAAAATGAAGAACTCAAGCAAGAGGTAGAAAGACTCACCAAGAACTTGACAATTCTTGAAAGTGAGAGCAATGCACAACCTTCTCAAGATAATCGTGAATCCATGGTGAAGAAGCTTGAGAAGGGATCAACCGTGCAAAGCTCTTGCACAAATCAAGTCAAGTCCAACACACGCCAAGAGAGCAAGCCAATTCTCTCCAAACGACAAAGAAATTTGGAGAAAAGAAGATGCTTTGGATGCCTTGAGAAAGGGCATCAAGTTGCTTCTTGTCCAAACAAGGAGCAACTAAATCAAGAGGAGCAATTTATCAAGCTTAACAAAGGATTTCTCAAAGCCCAAGCAAGATTCAATGAAGAATTGGCTAAAGAGCAACAAAAGAAGAAATCCTCCAACATCAAGCATAAGACATGCTACACATGTCTGGAAAAGGGATATTTTGGTAATGATTGTCCAAATGGTAAAACTACTAATCCCGACATCGTCCATTCTATACATGTAAAGCTTGGGAATTCCCCAAATGACTCTTATGCCTCCAAGGTGATTTGTTCTCCAAGGAGTGGCACAAGAGCTATTTGGGTTCCTAAGCATATTCGGACTAACAACAATGGACCCAACATGAGTTGGGGACCAAAATATGCTTGATGAGATTGTAGGAACAATGAGATGCATTGGTGACTTGGCTTGAATGACAATCTTCAATGATCAACTAGCAAGCCAAGAAAAGTTGCTTCCACTACATACGCTATACCCAATGACATCTCGGTAACTTTGTGCTTAAATTGATTATGTTTAAGTCACTAGTACCTTTTGTAGGATCAAGTGTTTCTAAGTGTTGAACTTGTGGCACTTGATAGTGGCTTAGACTACATTCTTGAATTTCATTCATATATGCCATGTGATGCTTTTAATGGCTCTCTAGTAGAGCAATATTGTGTTAAGTTGCAGTGGATCAAGTTCCGACGAAATTTGAATCAACATCGGAAATCCACGCCAATTGGTACAAGCCTGGCAAAACCGGTCTGACCGGTTTGCCAAACCGGTCTGACCGGTTTGGCCCAGGCAACTGCAACTTTAGCACATTCCTGTTAAATGAAATGTTTGATTAATATTTTAAGCATATGAAATGTGGTATGTTTAATTGCTCTTCTGTGGAGCAAATTTGTATCATTTTCAGGGCATACCACACAAGATCCGACACTGAGGCCGGAAGATCCGACCAGATGATCCGGGTGGCTCTGTGCTGCACTCCAACAGGCCGGATGATCTATCGGAAGATCCGAGAACGGCTACGGCCAAACAAAAACACGAATATTACATCCCATCATGGGGCTCTAGTAGTCCTACGCGACCACCAAGATCGCTATAACACGTTTACCAGACCTTACAAAGAACTGAAAACGCTGGACACCAACCACCATTGATGTTTCTTCGAAGGCAACAGCACGAAGACTTGGTGCATATAATGCCAACCAACCTCCGAACTGTTACGCCATCCAATGCCTTCTTCACCCTGCGCTGAATACCGAACATAGTGTCCACACGGCCTTGGCAACCAAGAACTTCGACGACGCGCCTGCACTGCCGCCACCGGCCTGAAGAAACTAGGTCCATCGCATGCAGCAGCTACACTTCCTTCTTCGTTATATGTATATGGTGGCACTGGTTCTTCTATGGCGGGAGTACAGTTTTCTAGTGCACCATCTCCATCTCCTGGAGATTTTGCATCACAGGCAGCAGCTTCTCTTTTTGGACCTACTTCATGATGATGATCACAGCCCGACTTTTTAGCGGCGAGGAGCGGATGCATGATGGGAGCGTGACTACAAGCTTCTCCAGGCCCTTTATGGATGATTGATGACAAAGGGGGAGAAGAATGGATTAAAGCTTATCTAGTTAATCTTGTAGTCATATGATTGTAATAATCTTGCACTTTATCTCTTTGTGGACTTGAGAACTTGTAATGTGTGCTTCTGTGTGCTGAACCTTGTTTTATATTCTAAGTGACCTTTTGCTAGTGTGATATACATGTATTGTTTGATGCAATGTTGTTTCACATATGCTTACTGTCTGGGTGAAACCGGTCTGACCGGTTTCCCAAACCGGTCTCAGGAAGGACAGTGAAGATGCCTAAAGGATCACATGCCGAGAGAATCAAGAAGAGCAAGTTTGATGTACCCGGAGGCAGTAGCTCGGGTCATGCGAGTGGAAGAGCTTTGAGGCCTAGGAGGCCAAAGAGGGCAGCAGCAGGAGGCCGGAAGATCCGACCAGATGATCCGGGCGGCTCTGTGACGAAATTTGGTGATTTTGGATGACAACCGGAAGATCCGAGCTGAAACCGGTCTGACCGGTTTCCCAAACCGGTCTGACCGGTTTGGGCAGGAAGCGTGCAGCTAGCTCCAAGAAGGGAGGCCGACGCCGCGCAAGCAAAGTTTCATGCTCACAAGCTATATCATCTTCCAAAATTGAGGTACTCATGCTCAACAAATCCAAAGAAGAAGAAAGGGCGGAAAACTCAAAGGATGAGACTATTCAAGCTCTCATCAAAGAGCTTGAGGAAGTCAAACTCACAAACGCCACTTTGGTTTGTAAGTATGATGCAATTGTTGATGATTATGCTTGTGATGCTCTTCATATGGCTTCCTTAGAAAAAGAAAATAAAATGCTCAAGCTAAACTTGGAATTAATTGCTAGCAAGCATGAGATGCTACAAGTGAAGCATGATGAACTTTTGTGTTCTCATGAAGAACTTGTGGAATCATATGCTTCATTAGATATTGCTCATGAGATTATGATTAACTCGTTAAAATCTATTGAATCTCAAACCCACATATGCACATGCTCTTCAATTCAATACAATTTGTCATGTGCTAATCCATGTTGCTCCCAAGCAAAACAATCTTGGTTTGATAAAGTGTGTGTAGAGTCTTGTGATGACCTCCTTGCACAAGAAAATGAAGAACTCAAGCAAGAGGTGGAAAGACTCACAAAGAACTTGACAACTCTTCAAGAGAAGAGTAATGCACAACCTTCTCAAGATAACCGTGAATTCATGGTGAAGAAGCTTGAGAAGGGATCAACCGTGCAAAGCTCTTGCAATTATCAAGTCAAGTACAACACAAGCCAAGAGCAAGCCAAGAAGAAAGAAGACAAGCCAATTCTCTCCAAAAGACAAAGAAATTTGGAGAAGAGAAGATGCTTTGGTTGTCTTGAGAAAGGGCATCAAATTGCTTCATGTCCAAGCAAGATGGAACAACACCAAGAGAAGCAATTCATCAAGCTCAACAAAGGCTTTCTCAAGGCCCAAGCTAAATTCAATGAAGAATTGGCTAAAGAGCAACAAGAGAAGAAGACAAACAACATCAAGCACAAGACATGCTACACATGTCGGGAAAAAGGACATCTTAGTAAGGATTGTCCTAATGGTATAATCACTAAACCCGACATTGTCCATTCTATGCATGTAAAGCTTGGGGATTCTCCAAATGCCCATTGTGTCACCAAGGTGATTGGTTCTCCAAGGTGTGGCACAATAGGAATTTGGGAACCCAAGCATATTCGGACTAACAACGATGGACCCAACATGAGTTGGGGACCAAATTGTGCTTGATAAGATTGTAGGAACAATGAGATGCATTGGTGGCTTGGCTTGAATGACAATCTTCAATGATCAACTAACAAGCCAAGAAAAATTGCTTCCGCTTCGTACCCTATACCCAATGTCATCTCGGTAACTTTGTGCTTAATTTGATCATGTTTAAGTCACTAGTGTCTTTTGGAGGATCAAATGGTTCTAAGTTTTTGAACTTGTGACATTTGATAGTGACTTAGGCTAAATTCTCTAAAATTCTTGAATTCCATTCATATATGCCATGTGATGCTTTTAATGGCTCTTTTGTGGAGCAATGTTGTGTTTAGTTGCAGTGGATCAAGTTCCGACGAAATTTGAATCAACATCGGAAATCCACGCCAATTGGTACAAGCCTGGCAAAACCGGTCTGACCGGTTTGTCAAACCGGTCTGACCGGTTTGGCCCAGGCAATTGCAACCGCCCATGGCAGCGGGGTGAAACCGGTCTGACCGGTTTCCCAAACCGGTCTGACCGGTTTGGCCCGTGACAGCAAGCATGTGATTCTCTTGTTTTATTGAGTGCTATACATGTCATATGCATCACATATTGATTTATGATATCACACACACTTTTTGCACATGATGGATGCTAAGATATAGGGGGAGCTCTCAATTTTGTTGATTATATGTGAATTTGGCATTTGAGGCCGAATTTTTGAAATTCTATTCAATGCACATATTGAGGGGGAGCTCATCATATATCTTAGTCATCTAGAGCTTAAATTTCATATCTTTTTGTAAGCTTTAATCATGTTGTCATCAATCACCAAAAAGGGGGAGATTGAAAGTGCATCTAGGCACTTATATGTTTTGGTGATTTTGGATGACAACATGATTAGTCATTTAACTTGTTTGCTTAAGCATATGAGCAGGTATCTATTCTTATGGATATTCAAGGAATATGATTGTTGAAGAATAAAAGCTCATTATTGATATAAAAGACAAGAAAGCAAACAGGTGGTAATCATCCCATGCAACTAAGTCATAAAATGACAAGTGATTGGAAATGACAAGTGAGACAAGGGCTCAAGCATGTTTAGTTGGTCTCACTTAATAAGATACTTGTCAAAGGTTTTGGGATAGAACATGTGAAGAAATTTGAAGTTTCTTTGGGCTTGTTCCATAGCAATGGTTACATTCAAAATGAGACATGATTCTATGGATAGTATATGGTCTCAAGTGCATTGATGTTTATGGACAAGTTATCTACCAAAGAACAACATTCAAGACATGGATTTCAATGTGGATTTCATGATGATGCAATGCAAAGCAAAGCTTAATTTGGCAAGAGAGGATGGAAGGGATCAAGCTAGATGCGAGTGACGTTCCTAGCAAGGTGAAGGGCAAATTGGTTTTGTAGCCGAGGTACCTTGTTTGGTGGAAAGGTCTAGCATTATAGTTTGGGTTTCTATACATCAATCAAGTCATATCAAGTGAAGCAATGCGAAGCATCTTATCTTTGTTTGATCATATATATTGGAATGGCTTATGAATTGATCCATGCAATGGAAATTCTAAGTCATTAGCTCAACATTGGATTTGCTCATCAAGACATGAAGTGTTGAAGCCCTCAAAGTTGAGAATGATCAAGTATGGCATCAATGAAGATATAAAAGCTTAAGTGGTAGATTCTATTTATTGTTTTAATCTTGAGTTTAGGAATGCCGTACTATCAAGAGGGATGCAACATTAGTTGTCTTGGCATACACCAAAAAGTGCTCATTAGATCAACCCATGTGAGATAGCCTTGAGAGATATACTCTTGGGAATTTAGTGTGCTGAAAGACCCCAAACCGGTCTGACCGGTTTGGGAAAGCGGTCTGACCGCTTTTGGGTTTGTGGTGCTGAGTGGACCCAAACCGGTCTGACCGGTTTGGGAAACCGGTCTGACCGGTTTGGGGCCCTGACATGTGTAACGGCTAGTATAGTTCGTAAACCGGTCTGACCGGTTTGGGAATCCGGTCTGACCGGTTTCCAACGGCTATAACGGCTAGTTTTGGTTGTGTGGGGTATTTATACCCCATACCCCTCTCCTTTGAGGGGTGCTGGTTGCCATTCCATTCTAACTCGCCTAGGGCAGTTCCAAGCACCAGCAAGCTCTCCCCAAGCCTCTCTTTGTGAGAGTTGATTGATTTTGATCATATCATTGGATTTGGGTTGAGGGATGTATGGGTTGTGAGCAATAGATAGCAATTGATAGTTCATATCAGCTATAGTGAGCATATCCTTAGTGTTGAGCACTTCCGGTGAAGCCAAGCATCCATTGGAGCATTTGTTACTCTTGGAGGTGATCCTCCTAGACGGCTAGGCGTCGCCGGTGAGCTACCTTTGTGTGTGGTAAGCCACGGATTGGTTGTAAAGGCTGGCCTTGCCTCCTTCGTGGAAAAGGGTCAAAAGCTAGTGATACCGAGGAAAGTGGCTTGGAGTGGATAAGCCCGCCTTTCGTAGGCCCTCAACGGAGACTAGGATTCATCGTGTCTTTGTGACAGCCTTAGTGGCAGCGGTGAGGTCCGAACTTCGGGAAAACATATCTTTGTCTCTTGTTTACCTTCACAAGTTCATTTCTAGCATATACATTCGCTTCCGCTTCGATCTACTTGGGTGTGCTCTAATTGTGTGCAGGGACTTAGTGGACCTGCTTGATATCATCTACACGAGCTCATCATCAAGTTTGGTTTGTGCTAGAACTTGTAGAGGGGGAAATTTCACATAATCGGTTTTCTCTGTTGAAAACCGGTCTGACTGCTTCTCCAAAGCGGTCTGACCGCTTTAAGCGGTCTGACCGGTTTTGGACACCGGTCTGACCGGTTTCTGTTGTACTGATTGTGTGAAAAAGTTTGTAATTTGCAGATTCACCTATTCACCCCCCCTCTAGGTGACATCAAGGTCCTTTCAAGAAGGCCGGAGACGCCGGGGAGCAGCCGGATCTGGATCTAGATGTGGAGCAGAGAACAGGAGAACCAAGGGAAAGGAGAGAGGGGCGAAGGGAGGGAGAGGCAGGGCCGCCGCCGCCGTGGAAGGCCGACGGCGACGGCCAACGAAGCCCGGAGGGAGGGTTCCCCGGCGCGGCGGCGCGGTGCCCTCGAGTCGCCCGAGAGGCGACGCGAGGGAGGAGACCCCTTACGCGACCCCTTACAAGCTCTAATATGAAAGCCTAGGTGCAAGGTTATATTATTATGTCCCTTTCTCACTGTCCAACACACCTTATATTCACCCAAGGAAGATAGATAACGTTTATGATATCACACTCCAAACAATAAATGATGAAAATATACATGAATGTTGTTCATGTTATGTGCCACCGTGGACAAGACAACACACATGGCATCTGGACGGATCAGTGAATTTACACATGAATAGCATGCTGCTTCGCTAGGTTTTCATTAAATCCTCGCTTGCCCATTCAACAAAGGGTATGGTTTACCTGCAAGTAGGCTTATGAGTTGGTGACTTGGTGGCATAACACACCACAAACATTTCATCTCATTGTAAATATAAGTCACTTAGGACACCAATATAGTCTTAGTTTGACTGGCGATTTTGTGAATATATATTATTTAAACAGAGTTATATATATGATTTGAAATAACTTCCACAATAAACTCCTAACACGAACCATACGTTGTTTGCAAAGAAAAAACACGAACCATATGCCATCACTCTATGTAACATTTTATATATTGATGGCCAGGCCCAGAGGTAAAATATTCGCCCAACGAAAATCTCAATACCACCTACTGTACATTTGCAACTGGAGACGGAGTCCACTGTAGCATCCCCTGTGATCTAATGCAAAGTCACTAGCTAGTCTCGCATCACGGAAAATTTCAAGTTTTATCAATCCCAATACAGTAAATAAAAAATTTCAAACAAATGAGCTAGATTATCTATCAACAGCCACTACACTAGATTGAGCTGGCTATAGCAATCATAAGCGACACATTTTCTTAGGAAAGCATGAGGTGGAAAACAACTTCCACCCTGTACGAAGGAACACCAGAAGGGCCTGTGGAAGTCTGTGAAGCAGGCTAGTAGCAGAAAGGGAGGTGTAGGCCATGATTACACCAAAAACATAACAACATGTCCCCCTCCAACTCAACTGGATCCAGCTTTAGAGCCAAACAAACCATGATAATGCTACAAATTAAATCCCTGAGACAGGGAGCATGACTTGGGAAGAATCAAATGTGCCCACAGGCATACTTAAACCATTAAACCTGCGCCGAAAGCTTGATTGGTCGAAATGTTCTAGTTGATGCCCATCACATTCTGTCAAAATGCAAGCCTAGTTAGGATCACTGTTCTTAATATCTGACATTTATTTTTACCAACCTGTTACATATTTATTAGAAACAAAATAAACTCTAGTGGGTGCTCGTAAAAGGGTCCATGTCCCGTATCACAAACTGATTCTTTGCTAACTTAAATCTCCTGCAGGCACATTCATTTGTGACAAGCTGATAGAAGGTTGAAAGAAGAATAAAATAAAGTTCATGCTCCCAATGTATGAGTGCTAGCAAATAGCATGTCCTTGGTTCAGCAAAAAGAATAGAGACATCCTGTTAAATCATGCTTCCAATATGACTAAGCCTGTGATTAAAGGATTCAGCTTTCCTCCTGATTTTCAGTAGACCATATTCTAAACAAATTGGGTCATGTTAATGAATAATGTAGTCATAATACAATCAGATCATCAACTTTACTTAACTTTTCAAAAAATATCAAGAGGAAATAGTGACCCACAAAGCTATGTTTTCTTACGATGGGCTTCCCTGCACTACAAATACTACAAGGCTCACAGGCAACAATATGATGTCTTGCTGTGCTCTTTCTACTTAATCTTGAGGTGTCCACCATCAATCCATCATGGTCTGTGGTGCTCTTTTGCAAATCCCCTTGTCTTTCATATCCGAAAATTCCTGTTCCAGGTTGAGCTTGAGCTAACTAAAATGCTGTTCTGGTTGCTCATAGTATTTCAGAACTTGAGCTCTGACGTGTTGTGGGTGGGGAGATCATGGGAAACAACAACGTCACTGGACAACAAGGTATGCATTGTCTAAATACAATCTGGTACCTAACAATGAGGTTTCAGTATTTCACTAATTATCTTCTTTTCGAAATTTTAGTATCCGAAGAGACCGCTAACGGAGTTCAAGTTGACAAAACCATTGAGCCTTCAAATGGTTCACCTTGGCTCAACAGCACGAACAGTGAGACAAGTATGGCTAGTTGTGTAATAATTTAGGCAAAAATTCAGAATAATAAATCATCACTAATCTGTCTGTGTATGCTAGATAATGAGAAGGATGGCACTGAGGATGTAAACTTGTCAAAGTCCGCAGAGGATCCAATCATTACCAATGCTGAAGATAAGCAGGTGGCCTCATATCAAAATGTTTCATCAGATAAGATTGAAGGCTTAGATGAGAAAAACAGGGGCTCAATTAAGGATAACACATCAACACGAGAAGATGACGAGGGTAGTAACTTACCAAAAGGTTAGTTCAGTTCTCCGATTCAGCTTCTGGCTAGCTTGGTACCTTGCCCTATCATTTTTATTTACTCGTTTAATTCAGATAAGTTCTCCCCTTCCATAATTAGTGAAGAAATATGGTTATCATAGAAATTTCAATAATGTCAGTGGTAAGAATGAAAATATCCCCCTAAAAGGAGAATGAAAAATGGAAATATGAATATAGAGATCCGAAATAATGCAAATATGCTTGAATTAGGCAGCTGCCCTGATTAATATGTCATCATCGACAAACAACTATGATTTCATGAAAAAAAACTTCAGAATGTAAAATTTGTGAGTATTTGCTAACACAAAAACACCATACTGCATTTAGTTTCCCTGTAGCTCTGAATTCTCTTAACAAAAACAAGCAATTTGGTACAGATGATGAACCACTGAGGAAAGAAGCAATTGAAACAACAATATTTTCTCCCGAAGTAATTGCCCCTGCCAGCACCATAGCTGAATATGTGACAAGCAACAAGGAAAGTTCAATCTCTAGTGTAAAAATCAAACACCTTATGCATGGGACTGGATATACAAGTGAAGAAAATATCGAAGGCAATTACAAACCATTATTACAGGAAAATATAGAAGGTTCACTAGAAGATCAGGAAGAAGCTAGCAGTCATGAAATTGCCCCCATGGGTGGTAATCTAACTGGTGAAGATACAACTGAAAACTTAGAACATGGATACATTGAGGTGCCAACGGTAGAGGATAAATTGATAGCAATGCAAGGAGAAACTACAACATCGACAGAATCAATTGTCAGCACTTATCTTGATGCTGATGACTCTGAGATCAAGGAGGTTGTTATAGAAGATAAGACTGGACAAAAAGACAGTCCACCAGATGTGCAGCTATTAGATGGCATAAACATAGAGACATCCAAGAATGACAGTATACAAACACAAGTATCAAATGACGAGGAAGAAATCAGTGCAATCAGCAAAACAACAACAGTAAAGCTTATGATTGAAATTGATGAGGCACTTGAAGATGATAAGCATATTGATGGATTGAGAAATCAGGATGACGATAGTTCAGAATGCACATCATGTGACAAACTCTATAGTGGGAAAATAGTTGTAAAGTGTCAGTCATCTTTAATAAATCCAACTGCAATAAATGACCAAGAACTGGGAAATGAACAAAATGAGAGGGTAGTTGCTTCAAGACAGATTTCAGGTGCTGTTGTTTCAAAAGTGGAGCATACTGGCACAGAAACAATATTCAAGGAAGGAGTTGTTGAGAAAACTGTCACAGTTTGGAATCTGGAAGATAATGTTGCAGCAGAGAAAGAACCTGAAGAATATGATGGTGACTTTGTCGGTATTGCTGAGGTCGATAGAAAGGATTTCACAGGCTCATACTCATCTTCATTAAATAGTCATCTTATTCTGAATGAAGTGAAGGTACAAAGAGAAGTTAATGGAGTAAATGGAGCAGTGAAGTCTGATAAAAAGACAGTAAAGGAAATTCTAGAAGGATACGATAAGGTAAATACTGAAGGATTATGTCTTCATGTTGATGCGCATGTAGTGGCAAAGGAGGGTAATCTACTGATGACCACGACATCAACTCCTCTTCAATTCCTAGAAGATATTGACGAGGTATACATAACCAGAGATACACAAGAAACTATGGCCAGCTCACAAATTGAACAGTCTCAGCAGATTCTGCTTGAAGAATGCAAGGTTGTGAAACTTGAGAATGATGAGATTCTTCACAATTGTATGCAGTTGGTGGGAGACAGCTCGAATGTAGGCATAATATCTACTGGTGGTATCAACCATGAGAAACTAGGTACAAACACTAGAGCCTCAGATTTTACCTTTGAAACTAACCAGAAGGAAGTCACAGCAAGCCCTACAGCTACAGGCTTTACTGCTAAACGCAATCAGGCAAAAGTCCAAGTCACAGCAAGCACTGCAGCTACAGGCTTTACTGTTGAATGCAACCAAGCAAAAGTTACAGCAGGTGTTGATACAGCTACCGAGGAACAACATCCTTTTCAGACATCAACTCCACAGAGAGAAGCCGGTGAAGAGACTCCATTACTTCAGGCAGGGCAAAATATAGGTTTTTTCTGTTCTACTAAACAGCATAGCCAAGTAGACGTGGAAATCCCCATGACTGACATTGTTGTGATGCCATTTAAAACTGAAGCTGAGGAAGAATCAGAGAAAAGCCCACTGTTAAGCCCCAGGGAACCATCAGGGGGAGACTTCAGAATACCAAATCACTATACAAGAAACAAGAAATCATTTCAGAGCTTACTGAAAGAAGGTGAAGTTGGAATGTGGTCCCCATTAAAGGAACCAGAATCAAACCAAGAGAGTAATAGCATGGTTAATTCTCCAAGAAGCAAAGAAAAGCTGAAGCCAAGATCCTCTTTTTTTACTAGTTGCATGTGTTGTACCACTGCTAAGAACTGATGTATGGCACCGAGTGTGAGTTTTTCCTTTCCATGATTCTCCAGTGTTTGGTTGATTGTTTTGTCCTACATGCTTGATGATTGAGTTAGTACAGTGAAACACATACTGCGGTTCCCAAGATATAAATTCTGAGATATCACAATCTATACTTGATTGGGTATTTGTAAATTTGCACTGGTGTAAGTGATGAGAAGAATTAATGGCCTGGATTTATATCAGCAACCATGTACCCACTGGTCTAAAGAGTTATCTAGATAAATACACCATTTGTGTACTATGCACACGAATAGCATTTTAGTATCTAATGACTCATCAATAATTGCTCTACTCCCAAAATAAGGCATATATGTTCACATGATGTCAGCACGGCCTACATGTTCTCACTAATCTCCCTATTTTCTTTACTTTTGTCTAGATAAATACACCATTTGTGTACTATGCACACGAATAGCATTTTAGTATCTAATGACTCATCAATAATTGCTCTACTCCCAAAATAAGGCATATATGTTCTTCAAAACCGTAGATTTCTTGACTAACAGGTGATTCTACAATCTCAAGTTCAATGACATGGCCCAAGAACTAAAACACTTCCAGTCTACAACTCTACATCATAGTCCACATGCTACTGGACCAGCTACAATACAACTCAGCATTTCAATAGTCAAAAAATATACCACATAAGTATCTCTTCACAACGATGATGCTACAATCCAGTGATTTAACAGAGAAATCAAGAATACCAGACAATGAGAACAATAGTAAAGCAGTGAATACCTACAACTAGAGTAGCACATGTCTAGAGGCTGCTGCAGACAGATTTGTAAAATGGAAGTATCTTTAAGACATCCAAACAGCAAGCACACAGTATAAAGTAGCTATTTGAAGTGGAACACACCACAGCTACACTTCAAACATATTCCCTAACCAGCACCATTTATATTCCATCACCAGCAAGACAGACAAGCAAAGCAACAGTTATATAGAAGGTTGAAATTAAACAGAGGTGTTATATGAACATTGTATCCTTGTATTTACCTGGTGGTTTGTTTAGGTATCTGGAGAAATCACTGGAAAGCAAGGGCACATCAGGGAAGTAGTTCTCGTATTCCCCATCATCAATAGCATCCCTATTGCAGACAATTTGTTCATTGATATATCGAACACATGGTCGAAGCGATACCTGCTTCATGTCAACATTGATTTCCATGCATTCCCACAAAATCCGTCTTTCCTCAGCACACAGCACACAACATCCGGGTTATCCTTGGTCACAGCAGGGAATTTCGGTGGGACAAGCGGAAAGCCCAGAACCTTGTAGGCCTTTTGCCCCCATAGGTCACAGAGGTTTATCATATGATGGATCTCCCAGTTCCAGTTATCACCAATAATCATCAAATTCCAAACAGTGATTGTGGGCCCACTTGTTGGGTTAGGGTCCCGCTGGTCATTGCCAATGTGAACAAAACGCATCATGCCTTGGCTGACAGACACATTTCGGAATGACTCTGGACAGTACCTCTCAATCAGTGTCTTGTACTCTTGTTGGAGTATTGCTGGTTGCCAGGGACATGCACAAAACGGAGCACAGGTGAATCCTCATCGGAGAAGTCACAGAACACAATGCCACTGTAGTAGTCGACCCAGCACAGGAAACGGCCAGCGAAGGGGAGCACCCTGTCACAGTACCAGAGGTCAGGGAATTGGCCTTGGTCATGAGGCTGTGGAGCAAGCATCTCGTTGACCGTCCAATCCCGCTTCTTGGAGGAGAATGTGCAGAGCACGGCGTCCATCACAGGCGTCACAGGCGGATTGGTGTAGTTGTAATCTCCGGGGCGTCCTTTCAAGGACACAGCAAGGTCTGCCACCAGGTAGTTGTTTGGGTCGCCACTGCGGCACAGGATCCCCATGTCGCTATCCACCATCAAGAACCGTTTCCTATCAGCTAACCCCTGAATCTGCCCCACGCCGATCGTGGGAAGCGGCTGCAGCGATGGTGATCGTGGAGCCGACGGCCTGGCCACGTATACGAACAGTTCCGGAGCTAGAGCTGTGTGATTTTGGTTGACGATGCGGAGGAGAACGAGGTTCTCGTCGGAGCTCACGACAGATGGAAACACGGACAAGTCGAACACGGACCCGGGTACGCCGTATGGCCAGTGCAGGTCGACGTAGGATACCTCCGGCGGAGACCTCAGCGTGAAGGAGAAGTAGCCGGACTGGTTGCCTGAAGTGTGAACTGGGACAGCGGTGAAGTCGTTTGCCACGGCCGCAGCCGCGGCGTCCGGGTCGTTGTAGCAGTGGGTGCGGCCGAACCTGTCCAAGAGGACCCAGTCGGGGAACTTCTTCAGCTCCGGCGAGAAGGGAATCGCGCCGGCTATCTCTCTCTCCTTGATTCGGGGTCGATCAGCAGCAGGGGGGGGGGCGGCAGCCGCGGGGAAGGGAGGGAGGAGTAGGACGATCAGGAAGAAACGATTTGGGATCGGGGCCGCAAAGACCTTTTCGCAAAGGAAGGGGCCGCAAAGACCTAACCGGCGGCTAACCGGGCGACGGATAAGTAGATGCATCATGAACCCAGATGCAGCCCAATAAGGTTTGCTAGTAGGCCCACCAGGTGAGATATGCATGCATCGGATGAAGCCACGCTGCGTGACAAAGGGCTGTGTTCACTTACAATGGACTTCTCAAAATTCTATCTCCAAACTTCACCGTTCACCTATCACATCAAATTTTTCTTAAAAAAACCTATCACATCAAATATTTCTCCTCATACATAAAACACTAAACGTGGATAAATAAAAGAACTAATTGCATGGTTTTGATATACACGACGAGACGAATTTTTTGAACCATAATTAGATCATAGTAGGACAGCGATTACCACAAACAAACGAAAATTGTAACAATACGTTACAGTGTCCGATGTGATATTTTCACTAAATTTACCTTTTTTTTAACTAGACACAGTCAAGTTTGGGCAGGCCCCAAATTGGCTTAGGCCCATCCACGTGCTAAAGTTTAGCGGCTAATGACACACACACGACTCTTCCTCTTTGGGTTTCAACACAGGGTGTGTTTAGTTTCAAAAAAAGAGGAGAAAGTTTGGTGAAAATGTCACATCGAACACTGTAGCGTACCGTAGCACTTTTCATTTGTTTGTGGTAAACATTGTCCTATTATAACCTAACTAGGCTGAAAAGATTCGTCTCGTCGTATACAATAAAACTATGTAATTAGTTTTTTATTTACCTATATTTAATACTTCATGCACGAGGAGAGATTTGATGTGATTTGATATGATAGGTGAATAGTGAAGTTTGGAGGGAGAATTTTTTGAGAAGTTTGGAGAACTCAATACACCCGCAGTTGTACTGCATCTTGATTACCGGTACAGTAGTTCCAGTCTTCAGAAGACACAGCGTCCCTATCCTCTCTCACACATTCCTCCTTCCGCCTCGGGCCCGCACGTACCCAGGCTCGAGCGCGATGCGGCGGCGGCACCAAGGCTTTTTGCTTCTCTTCCTCGCCGCCGCCGCCGCTCTTCTCCCCGGAGCGGCCGTCGCCGAGGGCGTCACGCCCTCCGAGGCGCGCCGGCTCCGCGACGAGGTACGACCCGCACCTCAGATCCGCCGCTCCGCTGAAAACTCCTGTACCCATTGCCTGTTCCGTAGCTCCGCCTCCGCGCGAAGCGACACGCTGACTGGTGATTTTAGCTTGAGGTGCGAGAAGTATGGTGTTGGATTGCAAGGGTGCAGCTGGCACTCTGTCAGTCTGCTTGCTGGGCGAGCTGATTTTGTAATTCAGTGGATGATTGAGCGGAATTTTCAGCTTGCTTAGATTGATGGTCTGTTTATGCGTGATGTGAGTTGATTAAGTGGCAGTTTATAGCTGGTTCATGCTTATAGCTGGTGATTTTATCGATTCTATTGAAAATGGCTCTACCTGATCGTTAAGTTGTGCTTGTAGGGGTGTGCCTCAGTTGTATACTTGTATGTTTCAGTTCAGGCCTATTTGAGTAGGCCTGCTAGTTACAATGCATCAGTATTGGATGTGCCATGTCTGATCCACACTGGCCGGCCTTAGCAATTAAGATTAGTCTACCATAGAAGAGATACTGTGTGGAGCTTGAAGCTGATTTGGCTTGCTGAAACCAATCTATAAATCAATTTCCAACCTTTCATGCGATGCAGCTGGGGCCAGTACAATTCTCTGAGACAAGTTCTCCAGGGAACTACCTATATGTTTCTAGTATGTTCCACATCCACTCTTTTATTACAGCATGTGTTAACTTGGCAACTGATTATTCATAATCTTGTCTTGGATTGACTCGTACCAACAGGAATAACTTTCTGAGTTTTGAGACTGCATGAAAACAAGTTAGCCTTGTTGTTGAGGCCCTATTTTAATAGCAAGTTTTATTTGCTTAAACACTGGCTCAAAACATGGTATCTTTTCATGTAGGTGAAAGATATGTTCTATCATGCATTTGATGGCTACATGAAGTACGCGTTCCCACTCGATGAGCTGCGGCCCTTAAGTTGCCAAGGTGAAGACTCCCTTGGTGGTTATGCACTTACTCTTGTAAGAAACCAAGAAATTGGTCATTTGTGCATATCTACCATCTATCACCATCATGGACCTGTCATCATTCATGGACATTTACTTCATTGAACAGATCGACTCTTTGGATACCTTGGCTTTACTGGGTGATAAGGAGAAATTTGGTGCTGCTGTGGAGTGGGTTGGTAAGAATGTCCGCTTTGATATCGTAAGTAAACATGTGGACCATTAAGTGAATTTGGTTTTACTAGCCACAGATTTCAATGAATATTCACTATAATCAAGTATCTGTTATTGGATATGTTGTATCGCCGATACACAGTGGATTCTTGAGTTTGCATACAATGAAAACAGGTAGACTAAGTTAAAATTTATGCATCCATTAAATAGAGAGAAATGTAGTTATGCTAGTTTCTGATTAGCAGCAAGATTGCTAACAGGTAGCTGATAAAATCATTACCATGTTATGTAAATATGTAAATGAATTGAAATCTCATTTCCAAATTTATATGTATTAAAACCTTTGCAACTGTCTTTACACTATTGTTGCGATTTTCAGCCAAATGCTACCTTAATTCTCTCATCCGATAGAAAGTACTTCAGCACATTTTCAGTATTTCCTATAGACATTCGAGGAAAAGTATTTCGCATAGACTGGACAGATTATAACTTTGCATTTTAGAACTCATAGACTGTTGGAAATTTTAATTGAAGTGAACAAATGCTAAATTGGGCTGGCTTGCTCTAAAGAGCCATATTTGGCCATTGAGAGTACGGTACTGTAAAATTGCACATTTTTGAAAGATTTTTACTTGTAACTTAGGTAAGTCATGATGATTATATCTGCACTATGTCAAATTTTGCATTTTGGAAGCTCTGCACTAATAACCAAATGGTATTCTCGCAAGATTATCATTCTAGCTGCTAATATGTTACTATGTTCAAATGAAATTGCTCTGTATGAATTGACAAAATTAGGTAGGTACCATTGCATCCCATTATTGGAAAGATTCTTTTGGTAATTCCAATTTTCGCGTGTTTTTCTTCTGTATGAAACCCCTAAGCATACTTCTATGTTTGTGCAAATTTTCCATATTATATTTCTACTTCTATGCAATGTAGCTGTTTCAATTGTTTAAAGGTTAAGTGTTTAGGGCAGAACACTACCTTTTGGCTACAACATTTAGCAGCATATTAACACCAACTTTTTTTTCACAGTATATGCTATTTGAATAATCATTTTTGCTCGCTGTGTATGCAGAACAAAACCGTGTCGGTTTTTGAAACCAACATACGTATCCTTGGGGGTCTGTTGTCAGCTCACCTGATTGCCAGTGATTATGCCACTGTATGTCTGTTTTAGCCTTTGTATTCTTTTTTCCTTTGCCTTTAATCTCTTTAAATGATTTCCTAATAGTTTCTATTCACTGAGTGCATTACTCTTGAACTTGAACATCATCGACTTTTTAGTATGACACAACATGTGAGTATATTGATATGAACTAAGTACTGAAGTGTGTATTGATACTGTGCATGATGTAAACTAAATAATATGAAAGCAGTACTGAAGTTGCAAGGAAACCCAAATTAATGTAAGAAGATGATATTGAAAAAAACTCAGACCACAGGTAGAGATGTTTCTAAATTTGCAAAACTTAACAGGGTTAAACCAATAGATATCTAATTTAATTCGAGTCTGAGCCTTCATGTTTTATTCATACCTAAGCCTTGAGAGAATTTCATAATTATTATTTTTAAGCAATAAAATTACCGTATATAAGGGTCAGAGCCAAAAAATATGTGTTTCTTTTGCTTTATTTTCAATCCAAATTACATATTCCCGTGTATTAAGAATGCTTTTAGGCCAGAGAGATTTTTGAATCATTACAGTTCAAGTGGTCCAATACTTATTGTTGCTTCTCATCGACAGGGTATGAGAATCCAATCTTATGATGATCAGTTGCTTCATTTAGCTGATGACTTAGCTCAGAGGTTGTTGCCCGCATTTGACACTCCTACAGGTTCATTACCTATTCTATAATTATAATCTTCCTGGATGAATGAATTATATATTGCATCAGACATTTGATTTCCTCCTTTTTAGTGGTTTTGGTTATAAAAGGACCGTTTCTACTGGTCGGGCATTGGCACTTAATTGTAATCATCCTTTTCCATCCTGGTGACACACGCATTTGCTCCTTTATAATAGCAACAGAAATATACTATGAACATTGCATAGTGATGGGAAGAACTTCAGGATAGTCATATAACGCTGCCTCTATCCAAATTTGCGGACTGAAAAATGGTGCCAGATAGTTATGTGGTTGTTTCATATTTTCAGTAGTTAATCTGATTGTTACTTCACTGCTTCATTGAATGCAATTGTTGGAGACAAGGTTTACCTAAGAAAGGTGGTTTGCAAAATGCAAATTGTGGAAGTCAAGTCACAATTTCAATTGAAACCTGCTTGCACCTGAAAATTTTGGTACTCCTTACTGTGGAACTGGAACATAAATCTGTCCTGAACTCTGAATGTTGTTCAATATCATACATAAAACTATTAGCTAAATAGCCCCCTGTTCATATGGAAATTCTCCATTTCCTTCCTGTCAACTTGAATGAAGCAACCCTTTCACCTTTTTGACATTATCTAGTCTTCCTAATTTCCTATGTCTTTCCTGACTAGTGTTGTTTTCTTCGCAGGTATTCCGTTTGGATCCGTCAATTTAAAGTATGGAGTAGATGAAAATGAAAGCAAGGCAGGGTTCTTTCTTCCTCCATTTTGTTGGTTGTAGAGCTTGGCAAACAGAAACAGTTCTGCATGCCTATTAATGATGTTGAACCTTGAATATTGATTTTGGAACCACTAAAAGAAGGGTGTGCCCAATGCTGAAAGCTCCCACACAAAATGGGATCTAGGGAAGGGAGTTTTTAGGTAGCCTTACTCTTCTTTATTTGCAAGGAGGCTGAGTGGAGAGACTCTACCACTACGCCAGACGTAGCCAGTGCTGAAACCACTAAGAGAACATACAACTGGGATTTTGAAGCGTTTATCTTACATTTAATTTCTGTCCATTTTTAGTAGCAAATATCACCCCTTCGACCTTGTCTAGTTCCATTTGTGCTCAGATGGACCTAAATAGTCTTGAGTTTCACGGCTGAGTGGCTGACACTCTGTATGTTACTCCAGATAACTTCAACGGCTGGTGGTGGTACTTTGACACTGGAATTTGGCATATTGAGTCGCTTGACGAATAATACTGGTAACTGTCATATATAATTGTGCACTGTTTTGATGAGTGAACCTATATCTTACACTGTCCATTTTCTACATTATTGTTATATCTACCTGTACAAGGAAAAAAAACTAGAAAGGACAGCCCGTCAGCCCCTCTGCTTTGAATTAAGAAGCAGGGCTCGAACCCGGGTCTCGTGGCTGAGAGTGAACTCCACTAGCCAATAGCCCGCAAGAGCACCTGCAAACTCTTCTTTTTGGTGGTTTGTTATGTTGGCCAGTTACTATGTAGGGTACTATATAGTTTATGCAAACTTTTCAAGCATTCCCAAGTGTATGTCTTGTGATTTTCTTATTTGGATAGTTATGAAGTCTATGTCGTCTGCTAATTAGCAACTACAATGTGTGAGTATAAACTTAACTAATGTCATCTTGTAAAAAAGTGCATATGTATATTGGCTTTCAGAATATTCTGTTAGATGTTCAGAACGCAATAATGCATACAAACAAACTTTATAAGCTGAAAGTATATATCATGCTTAACATAACACACTAAATATGCTTCTTGGTCTGTTCATCTCATGATTCATTTATATTGGACTATTGGTCATCTATTGATAGGGTAAGAGTGGAGAAGCACGAAGAACCTTTTCCTCGCCCTCCCCTAGAGGCTCTGACTACTTTGGTTCTTCTTGCCTTTCAACTTATACAAAGGTGTCTCTTTTATAGAGATGACTAACTTGATCCATAAGCAAATATCCTAACTAACTCATCTAACTTTATCTCTGTCCTAACAAACTAACTAATCCAATCCGAGATACTGTTCACGCTCTACACTACCACGTGAACAGTAAATATCCTAACTAATCCAGCTAACAAACTTGAAGAACTAATCCTAATCTGTTGCTGCCAATCTAGTTCTGGCTAGGGCTGGGCCACTTTACCATAGAATCTATCATGCTTAAAAAGGAAGGAGAAGAAGGAAAGCGGATAATACCTCTCTCATCCTTTTAACTTCTTTAGCCCTAACAGCGTCTTTTTTGTCGCTTCTGAACAGTGATTTTGTACTCATTTTTAATATGTTATACCATAATTTTAAGTTTATTATTACTCTGGCTGCAGTTTTTGAGCAAGTTACGAAAAATTCAGTGCGTGGAATATGGTCACGCCGATCAAAACTCAACCTTGTTGGTGCCCATATAAATGTCTTTACTGGTGAATGGACACAGAAGGTTTGCTTTTGTCCTCTCGGTGATAGTTTTAAAGCAACTGCCAGCATTCTGTTGTTGATATTTTAACTCATGTATTCCATTGCATTGTGGAGCCAAGCAGCATACTGTCAGTGATAAATTTCTTGTCAAGATTATGATCTGCTAGTTCTGTTTAAGTTCATTTTGTTATGTATAAAAAACCCTCTCGATTTTCTTCCTGACTGATTACATGAAAATATACTATTGTCATCGTCGTTGATACAGAAATATATTGATACATTTTTAAATTTTCTTTTTCTCTGCAATGCTTAATTTTTTAAGTTGATTATCATGAATTATTGCTAATGATGTTTACCTTGATTTCAGGATGCCGGAATTGGTACAAGCATTGATTCATTCTATGAATATCTTCTAAAGGCAAGGAAGGCCACCACTTTTGATTATTCTTGGTGTTCATATTTATTCATTCCAGTACCTGCAATCACATTTTCTTTAATTTTTTAAACAAAAATCTTTACATTATTACACAAGTATTCAAGGCACAGCATACACTAATATCATAAAGTGAGTTAGGCTACAGTTTCTTTTTTTTTTGGGTCAACTTCTTCAAACTTGTGTACTATGCTCAGGTAAGTTCATGAGCCTGAGAGTTTCTTTCATTTTGCTTAAGCCCGGATGCAATCGTTTGTGAGCGGAAGTGCTTGTGTGTTCTGAGCGACAGCACTGAACCGTTACTGTAAGAACCATTTTTGTCCTGATGCAATGCTGAAGATGGGGCACGGTGTTGCTCTGGAACTCTAAAAAAGAAACAATTGAACTCAACTCCGGGAGCCCAGTGTGCCCTAAGCAAGTTTGTTGCTATATTCTCAGGTTCCTAACTTACTTGAACATAGCACACAAATTTTAAGGACCCCCAACATAACCTACTCTCAACATGTTCCAGTTTAGATTATGAAGTTTTCCTTGATCTATATCCTTTGCTAGTGCATGAACAAAACTTGGCTCATCAACTAGCTGGTTCATTCATTCTTTTCTTTTACTATCATGCATTT
This sequence comes from Echinochloa crus-galli, assembly GCA_900205405.1. Lineage (NCBI taxonomy): Eukaryota > Viridiplantae > Streptophyta > Magnoliopsida > Poales > Poaceae > Echinochloa > Echinochloa crus-galli. Next base: position 221,226 of record OAMR01000974.1, read on the forward strand.
TAACAGTTATTTTTGCTTGTCGACATTGAACAGGCATATTTATTGTTTGGAGATGAAGAGTACCTGTATATATTTCAGGAAGCTTACAAGGCTGCCATGCACTATCTCCATCATGATCCTTGGTAAAAATCCTAATTCCTATTCATGTTGACCTTTCCTTATTCAAGAACATTACTTCACTAGGTTCTTTTTTTAGTGGTTGGAAGTTGGAAAACGATCCTGGTTATATTAATGAGCAAGCTGATATAAATCAAAGTAATTTGTACTCCTTTTCGTTTTGTAAGGCACACATGTATATCAAGATTGAACCTTCTGATTCTTTGACTAAACATTTTTAAATTATAGGACATAAATCTGGTACCGTTGGATTCACATTTGAAAGTACTTTATATGATATAAATCTTGTGGTCATGAGCAATGTAGTATAAAAGATAATAATAGTCGAGGAATGGCTTTGAAGACTGCATCCGATCAAAACTCCGCTTTACATTTTGAAAAGATGGGAGTATTTAGTATCTCTGGCACAAAAAAGGTGTAGCTACATATATGTGATTGTGTTTGTTAAGCTCCTTGGTAATTATCAGATAGTTTAGGTCTGCATGTTACTTCAGATGTTCTGGGCATCCTCCTTTCAGTTTTCTCTTCAAACCAATATTTGAAATTCAATCCCAGGTATGTGGAGGTAAATATGAATTCCGGTGCTACTGTCTGGCCACTATTCAATAGCCTGCAGGCATTCTGGCCAGGACTTCAGGTTTGGATTACTTATATTTTAGAAATATTTGTTGTGGCCCTGTTGTTCTGTTTAAGTTCATTTTGTTATGTATAAAAAACCCTCAATTTTCTTCCTGACTGATGATATGAAAATATACTAATGTCATCATCATTGATACAGAAATATATTGATACGTTTTTAAATTTTCTTTTTCTCTGCAATGCTTAATTTTTTAAGTTGATTATCATGAATTATTGCTAATGATGTTTACCTTGATTTCAGGATGCCGGAATTGGTACAAGCATTGATTCATTCTATGAATATCTTCTAAAGGCAAGGAAGGCCACCACTTTTGATTATTCTTGGTGTTCATATTTATTCATTCCAGTACTTGCAATCACATTTTCTTTATTTTTTAAACAAAATTCTTTATATTATTACACAAATATTCAAGGTACAACATACGCTAATATCATAAAGTGAGTTAGGCTACAGTTTCTTTTTTTTTTGGGTCAACTTCTTCAAACTTGTGTACTATGCTCAGGTAAGTTCATGAGCCTGAGAGTTTCTTTCATTTTGCTTAAGCCCGGATGCAATCGTTTGTGAGCGGAAGTGCTTGTGTGTTCTGAGCGACAGCACTGAACCGTTACTGTAAGAACCATTTTTGTCCTGATGCAATGCTGAAGATGGGGCACGGTGTTGCTCTGGAACTCTAAAAAAGAAACAATTGAACTCAACTCCGGGAGCCCAGTGTGCCCTAAGCAAGTTTGTTGCTATATTCTCAGGTTCCTAACTTACTTGAACATAGCACACAAATTTTAAGGACCCCCAACATAACCTACTCTCAACATGTTCCAGTTTAGATTATGAAGTTTTCCTTGATCTATATCCTTTGCTAGAGCATGGACAAAACTTGGCTCATCAACTAGCTGGTTCATTCTTTCTTTTCTTTTACTATCATGCATTTTAACAGTTACTTTTGCTTGTTGACATTGAACAGGCATATTTATTGTTTGGAGATGAAGAGTACCTCTATATATTTCAGGAGGCTTACAAGGCTGCCATGCACTATCTCCATCACGATCCTTGGTAAAAATCCTAATTCCTAGGTTCTTTTTTTTTAGTGGTTCGAAGTTGGAAAGCAATCCTGGTTATATTAATGAGCAAGCTGATATAAATCAAAGTAATTTGTACTCCTTTTCGTTTTGTAAGGCACACATGTATATCAAGATTGAACCTTCTGATTCTTTGACTAAACATTTTTAAATTATAGGACATAAATCTGGTACCGTTGGATTCACATTTGAAAGTACTTTATATGATATAAATCTTGTGGTCGTGAGCAGTGTAGTATAAAAGACAATAATAGTCGAGGAATAGCTTTGAAGACTGCATCCGATCAAACTCCGCTTTACATTTTGAAAAGATGAGAGTATTTAGTATCTCTGGCACAAAAAAGGTGTAGCTACATATATGTGATTGTGTTTGTTAAGCTCCTTGGTAATTATCAGATAGTTTAGGTCTGCATGTTACTTCAGATGTTCTGGGCATCCTCCTTTCAGTTTTCTCTTCAAACCAATATTTGAAAATTCAATCCTAGGTATGTGGAGGTAAATATGAATTCCGGCGCTACTGTCTGGCCACTATTCAATAGCCTGCAGGCATTCTGGCCAGGACTTCAGGTTCGGATTACTTATATTTTAGAAATATTTGTTGTGGCCCTGTTGCCCATATTCTAGACGATTGCTTATTCTGCTTAGGTTTAAGGTTTTAGCAGGAGATGTTGATCCCGCTATTCGAACACATGCTGCCTTCTTCAGCGTCTGGAAAAAGTATGGTTTCACCCCTGAAGGTTTTAATCTCGCTACATCCACTGTCCAGGTAATGAAACAAATTTTGTTCCCAAGCCTTGTGGCAGGATGCAACTCTTGAACTTCAGACTATCAACCTAAAACTCTCTTGGTATGCGTAAATACAGAAAAAGGGTTGTAGCAAAATTGCATGAATTGGCTTAAGTGTTAGTTTTTTTTCTTAGAGATAGCTCGGCGCACTAAAGTTGAAGAGCAAAAGAGACATGACTTATTTATACTTTGCACTGATATTACTTTCTGATGTTTCATAGAATGGACAAAGGAGCTACCCTCTACGGCCAGAGTTGATTGAAAGCACATATTGGTTGTTCAAGGCTACCAGAGATTATAGGTGTGTCTCTTTACAAGGTGAAGATAGAATTTTTATTTTGTTGTACATAAGCAATTCAATCTTTTAGTTGCAATTGCCCTTACTGGTAGAAAGAAAGGTAGAGTTGCTTTTGGAGTGCAGTAGTTGAGGCTCAGGGACCTCTGGTGGCTGGTGTAATTTTCTCAAAAAATATCAAGTAGTAACTGTTTCCATGTCAGGAAGGGGATGAAGTGCACAAAATCACATCCATTATACATTCAACTCAATGTTCACATTTGCACTGTCAGTGCAAGATTCACCTTCTTCTATAGATTTTGTTTAGATTGTTTCTTCAAACTTGGTTAAGTTCACCCAAACCATTCAAGCCAAATTTAATCTGTCATGGTCTACTTATGTCCTACTTTTACTAACCCAAGGTAATCCTGCAATTGTCAAGGTATGTCTGCTATTTTGTTTTGCGTCCAAAGTCAAGTCTGATCTAAGCACGTGCTGATTAAGGTCACGGCACTTGCATTGCCAGTTTATGTGGCTGTTGTTTCAGTCAATTCTTGTAAACTGAAAAAATTCCTTCTGTGATTTTTTAGTAGTATTGGTGCCTCATCCATTTGATTTTGGCCTAGAGATTCAAAATATAGATTCATTATTACAAAAAAAAAATCGCAGGATCTAACACTTCTAACTGACACTATCAGGATTTGATACTAATTTCATTCAATTGTGTTAAGGCCCATATACTATCTAGGCCCATATACTGGCTATATATATGTGTCCATCTGGACTAATGGAGAATCATCACTTGACACACATCATCAAAGGTAACATGGAATCAGAGCAGAGATTCGGGTTAGGATTAGAGATCTAATCCCGCCCAAACAACAACAACAACAACAACATAGCCTTTTGTCCCAAGCTAGTTGGGGTAGGCTAGAGGTGAAACCATGTTAATATCCTTATTCTGGGGGTTGTAAAATCATTTTTTCACAAGAAACAGTAACCCTTGAAGTCATGTCAAAATGCAATCTGCCGTATGGAACTTTCACATTGAACATATTTTGTTCCAATCTGGTTGGTCAGAAGAATAACATAGTGACTGGAAAAAAAGAAATTCTTTGGGGCATCTTGCAAGATTGTGCAGTGAAATGCAGGAGTAGGATATGGATAGTGTTGACTTGCAGCGCAGACTGATGTTGTGCATGGCCATTGGAAAGAGGAAGGAAGAATGTTATAAGTAAAATAATTAAAGATAAAGGCTAGAAAAGATTAAATTATAAGCTAATAAAGGAAAAACTCCAAATTCCCACCCTCAAGTATGGACAAAGTCTGGATAACCCCCTAAATATGTTTTGGTTCAGTTTGCACCAGCAACTATCTTAATCGATCCTTCGTAAGATTGTCTTTTTTGTTTCTCCATGCAACAAATGTTGTTTTAAGTTGAAAGTTTGTGGTATAATTGAGGCAATCATAAATTATTTTTAAAAAATACATTATGATTTATTTATCATTATTTTGAAAGCCTATGGTATATAATAATAAATTAAACATATTGATATGGAATTTTATGAGAAATAAAGATGACAAATTCGTATTGTATTTTTTTAAAAAAAATATATGTGGCCCTATATCATCCCACAAAATTTTAATTTAAAACCCCACCTGTGCATGGAGGAACAAAAAATACAAATCTTACAAAGGAGTAGATTGCATTGATTGAGATAATTATGAGTGTAAAATGAACCAAAACATACTTTGGGGGGTTATTCAAACTTTATCCATACTTACGCTAGTAATTTGAACAACAACAACATAGCCTTTTGTCCCAAGCAAGTTGGGGTAGGCTAGAGGTGAAACCATGTTAATATCCTTATTCTGGGGGTTGTAAAATCATTTTTTCACAAGAAACAGTAACCCTTGAAGTCATGTCAAAATGCAATCTGCCGTATGGAACTTTCACATTGAACATATTTTGTTCCAATCTGGTTGGTCAGAAGAATAACATAGTGACTGGAAAAAAAGAAATTCTTTGGGGCATCTTGCAAGATTGTGCAGTGAAATGCAGGAGTAGGATATGGATAGTGTTGACTTGCAGCGCAGACTGATGTTGTGCATGGCCATTGGAAAGAGGAAGGAAGAATGTTATAAGTAAAATAATTAAAGATAAAGGCTAGAAAAGATTAAATTATAAGCTAATAAAGGAAAAACTCCAAATTCCCACCCTCAAGTATGGACAAAGTCTGGATAACCCCCTAAATATGTTTTGGTTCAGTTTGCACCAGCAACTATCTTAATCGATCCTTCGTAAGATTGTCTTTTTTGTTTCTCCATGCAACAAATGTTGTTTTAAGTTGAAAGTTTGTGGTATAATAGAGGCAATCATAAATTATTTTTAAAAAATACATTATGATTTATTTATCATTATTTTGAAAGCCTATGGTATATAATAATAAATTAAACATATTGATATGGAATTTTATGAGAAATAAAGATGACAAATTCGTATTGTATTTTTTTAAAAAAAATATATGTGGCCCTATATCATCCCACAAAATTTTAATTTAAAACCCCACCTGTGCATGGAGGAACAAAAAATACAAATCTTACAAAGGAGTAGATTGCATTGATTGAGATAATTATGAGTGTAAAATGAACCAAAACATACTTTGGGGGGTTATTCAAACTTTATCCATACTTACGCTAGTAATTTGAACAAGATGTGTATAAGAGACAGGTTTAGTACACTGAGTAGGGGCTTTTGCAACAAAACAACTTGTATGGCTCTCGTTCACATTTTCGAAAATAAAAAGTTTCAGTCCGAATGCTTTACCTTGATGGATTGCCAGTACGTTTGCCACCAACAGAAAAATAATACAAGCAAATTTGCAGCAGATTAAAGAAGAGGTAAGACCCTAAACCAGAAATGCCAGGACCAGGAGAGACAGTGGTGGGCACCACATGTGAAAATATGCAGTACATATTAGCACAAATACACAGCTACAAACTGATGCTCCAGATCATTTAACAAACATCGCACATGTCAGCGACAGTTTTATTTATTCTACATATGAACCATATGCTAGAGATAAGGGCATTATTTAGGACATAAAACTGTCTTCCCTGTTTCAAGCACCTCTTCACTGATTTCCATACTTTGGTCCATCTTTGCCTTTCTTTATGTCATCCCATCCTATCACCCAGGGCTGACCTGACGTTGATCGGGTCTCAGGAGAGGCATGCTTAGTAAGGTTATCAGTGACCCTTGACTTGATGGCAGTGAATACCTATTTGACCATGAACTGTCCAATAAAAAAGCAGTCGTTCCAAGAAAAGAAGAGCAAGCAGAATAAAGGTTGCAGTATGTCATACACTCATACTGGATTAGAATTCAGATTGTCTGGTGGCTGCTCCGGCCTGACCAGTAAGCCATTTCCACAAATCTGGGTTTTCCTGATGAATCAGACAGTCCAGGAATTAGACTACTACAAACTTGAAAGAGTACTCAATAATATAGGAATGCTTCAATGACTACATGAACAGAAGGATCACAGTCACTATCTATGGCGCTTGCTGGTTGCTGCAGTCCAAAAAGATGCATTTTTCGTGAAGGCACATAGATCTGGTTTTATTTTCTGTTGATTCAAAGCTGAACATGTCAATGTTACAGCAACAAGACACTCCAAGAGCAGGTGCTGAATTCAATTGAAACAAGATCAAGCATGCAACTATCTGGTAGCTTGGAACTGTTCTTCATTTTTATTAAAGAAGACGTAAATCAAACAAGGAGATTATATTTCCCAAAAATTCAAAAGAGGAGCTTTAAGGATTATGTAACCTGAAATTATTTTGCCCATCAACGGACTTCATTGTAGTCCCCGTGCTTGGTTTGAGCGATTTGTTTCTGTAATAGTGGCTGCTGGCTTTTCACCTAGTCCTCATGATCCAGCCTTATTTGTTCATGTTTCTTCACGTGGTCGTACGTTGATGATATGTTGATCACTGGTGATGATGCTGAGCATGTTTCTTTGGTCAAGAGGCATCTTAGTGAACAATTTCAGATGACTGATTTGGGTCCACTCAGCTATTTCTTGGGAATTGAGGTTCAACATTCTGACAATGGGTATTATATTTCTCAATCTAAATATATTCAAGATCTTATTGACCGATCTGGTATTACTGATAATCGGATAGCTGCTGCTCCTATGGATCTTCACTTGCAGCTTCGGTCTACTGATGGCACCCCTCTTGACGATCCTGCTCGCTACCGTCATATTGTTGGCAGCCTTGTTTATCTCACAGTCACAAGGCCTGATATTGCTCATGCGGTTCATATTTTGAGTCAGTTTGTGAGTGCCCCCACTTCTGTTCACTTTGGCATTTGCTTCGTGTGCTGCGGTATACGGGGGACCTCCTCTCAGTGTTTATTATATCCTCGTGGTAATTCACTTCAGCTTCATGCTTACTCTGACTCCACTTGGGCTAGTGATCCAACAGATCGTCGTTCTGTTTCTGGTTATTGCATTCTTCTTGGTTCTTCTCCTCTTGCATGGAAGTCCAAGAAGCAGGCTGCTGTCTCGCGCTCTAGTACAGAAGCAGAACTTAGAGCACTTGCTACTACCACTGCTGAGATTATTTGGCTTCGCTGGCTATTAGCTGATTTTGGAGTTTCTTGTGATACTCCCACACCTCTCCTTTGTGATAACACTGGAGCCATTAAGGTCACGGCACTTGCATTGCCAGTTTATGTGGCTGTTGTTTCAGTCAATTCTTGTAAACTGAAAAAATTCCTTCTGTGATTTTTTAGTAGTATTGGTGCCTCATCCATTTGATTTTGGCCTAGAGATTCAAAATATAGATTCATTATTACAAAAAAAAAATCGCAGGATCTAACACTTCTAACTGACACTATCAGGATTTGATACTAATTTCATTCAATTGTGTTAAGGCCCATATACTATCTAGGCCCATATACTGGCTATATATATGTGTCCATCTGGACTAATGGAGAATCATCACTTGACACACATCATCAAAGGTAACAAATTGTATGCCCTAGCTTTAATGTTTTATCTTTGTATTAATGCAGATATCTTGATGCTGGAAGGGACATATTAGCAAGCCTTCAATACGGTGCTAGATGCCCTTGTGGCTACTGCCACATATCAGATGTGGAAACCCACAAGCAGGATGACCACATGGAGAGTTTTTTCCTTGCAGAAACGGTGAGCATCTCTACAGCCCATGCTGCCGCCATTGTTTCCTTTGCTGATATGATGATGGTATGCCTACGATGTTTCTGGCAGTGGGAGTGTATGGGGCGTCTGTGATTAACTCAGGATCTAACAGACCATATTTTAACTCAGATGACAGCAGTTATACTAGCCTTAGCATTTTGCATAAAGATGTCAGATGTCAATTTAAATTATTGCTAAGCTCCCGTTTGTACAAAGATATGTCTGTGTTTACATAATTTGCAATATAGCCCTACTTTTGCAGTTTTACTGTAAACTTCATATGTATCTGATTATCATGAAAGCCCTTGGTTTATTTACATTTCAAGACTTTATCCTCTACTGCTGAAATCTAACTACCAGTGCATACCAGGTCAAATATCTCTGGCTTCTGTTCGATTTAGCTGCTGGCCCTGATAACATAGTTGAAAATGGGCCATACAAGTAAGTATGATACCATGGATTCAGTAAGTGCAGGTGTTTATTCAGGTTCAGCATTCGTACTTACAGTGCATCATTGGCTCTTCAGGTACATATTTAGTACAGAAGGTCATTTGCTACCTGTTACTCCTGAGATAGCCTTGGTAGATGAGCACTGTTCGTATTTTGGAGCATTCTGTAATGGCGGTTCAGACCGTGGATATGGTACAAGTGCTAGTTCTACGGAGCATCAAAAGGCAAACTATACTCAGTTAGATGATATCCGAACCCCATCCAGTCACTATCCAGCAACCGACATGTTTACAACAAGAGGTTACATCAAGGTAACTCTGATCTGTTCCTTGCAAACATTTTTTTCTTGGTCACTGCATCTGTATGCCTTGTTGATAGAAAACGGTAGTGGATTATGTTGCGTAAAGTTTAAGCTATTTAAAGAGTCTACTAATGATGGGTTCCATGGGACATGGAATGGTGTATCATCCTAAGTTAGCAGTTATTAATTAATTGGAATTTGGAAGAGATGAATCTAGACGATTGCTTATTCTGCTTAGATTTAAGGTTTTAGCCGGAGATGTTGATCCCGCTATTCGAACACATGCTGCCTTCTTCAGCGTCTGGAAAAAGTATGGTTTCACCCCTGAAGGTTTTAATCTCGCTACATCCACTGTCCAGGTAATGAAACAAATTTTGTTCCCAAACCTTGTGGCAGGATGCAACTCTTGAACTTCAAACTATCAACTTCAAACTCTCATGTTATGCGTAAATACAGAAAAAGGGTTGCAGCAAAATTGCATGAAGTGGCTGGAGTGTTAGTTTTTTTTTCTTAGAGATAGCTGGGCGCACTAAAGTTGAAGAGCAAAAGAGACGTGACTTATTTATACTTTGCACTGATATTACTTTCTGATGTTTCATAGAATGGACAAAGGAGCTACCCACTACGGCCAGAGTTGATTGAAAGCACATATTGGTTGTTCAAGGCTACCAGAGATTATAGGTGTGTCTCTTTACGAGGTGAAGATAGAATTTTATTTTGTTGTATATAAGCAATTCAATCTTTTAGTTGCAATTGCCCTTACTGGTAGAAAGAAAGGTAGAGTTGCTTTTGGAGTCCAGTAGTTGAGGCTCAGGGACCTCTGATGGCTGGTGTAATTTTCTCAAAAAATATCAAGTAGTAACTGTTTCCATGTCAGGAAGGGGATGAAGTGCACAAAATCACATCCGTTATACATTCAACTCAATGTTCACATTTGCATTGTCAGTTCCAGATTCACCATCTTCTATAGATTTTGTTTTGATTGTTTCTTCAAACTTGGTTAAGTTCCCCCAAACCATTCAAGCCAAATTTAATCTGTCATGGTCTACTCGTACTAACCCAAGGTAATCCTGCAATTGTCAAGGTATGCCTGCTATTTTGTTTTGCGTCCAAAGTCAAGTCTGATCTAAGCACACGCTGATTAAGGTCACAGCACTTGCATTGCCAGTTTATGTGGCTGTTGTTTCAGTCAATTCTTGTAAACTGAAAAAAATTCCTTCTGTTATTATTTTAGTAGTATTGGTGTCTCATCCATTTGATTTTGGCCTAGAGATTCAAAATTAGATTCATTATTACAAAATAAATCGCAGGATCTAACACTTCTAACTGACACTATCAGGATTTGATACTAATTTCATTTAATTGTATGCCCTAGCTTTAATGTTTTTTGTATTAATGCAGATACCTTGATGCTGGAAGGGACATATTAGCAAGCCTTCAATACGGTGCTAGATGCCCTTGTGGCTACTGCCACATATCAGATGTGGAAACCCACAAGCAGGATGACCACATGGAGAGTTTTTTCCTTGCAGAAACGGTGAGCATCTCTACAGCCCATGCTGCCGCCATTGTTTCCTTTGCTGATATGATGATGGTATGCCTACGATGTTTCTGGCAGTGGGAGTGTATGGGGCGTCTGTGATTAACTCAGGATCTAACAGACCATATTTTAACTCAGATGACAGCAGTTATACTAGCCTTAGCATTTTGCATAAAGATGTCAGATGTCAATTTAAATTATTGCTAAGCTCCCGTTTGTACAAAGATATGTCTGTGTTTACATAATTTGCAATATAGCCCTACTTTTGCAGTTTTACTGTAAACTTCATATGTATCTGATTATCATGAAAGCCCTTGGTTTATTTACATTTCAAGACTTTATCCTCTACTGCTGAAATCTAACTACCAGTGCATACCAGGTCAAATATCTCTGGCTTCTGTTCGATTTAGCTGCTGGCCCTGATAACATAGTTGAAAATGGGCCATACAAGTAAGTATGATACCATGGATTCAGTAAGTGCAGGTGTTTATTCAGGTTCAGCATTCGTACTTACAGTGCATCATTGGCTCTTCAGGTACATATTTAGTACAGAAGGTCATTTGCTACCTGTTACTCCTGAGATAGCCTTGGTAGATGAGCACTGTTCGTATTTTGGAGCATTCTGTAATGGCGGTTCAGACCGTGGATATGGTACAAGTGCTAGTTCTACGGAGCATCAAAAGGCAAACTATACTCAGTTAGATGATATCCGAACCCCATCCAGTCACTATCCAGCAACCGACATGTTTACAACAAGAGGTTACATCAAGGTAACTCTGATCTGTTCCTTGCAAACATTTTTTTCTTGGTCACTGCATCTGTATGCCTTGTTGATAGAAAACGGTAGTGGATTATGTTGCGTAAAGTTTAAGCTATTTAAAGAGTCTACTAATGATGGGTTCCATGGGACATGGAATGGTGTATCATCCTAAGTTAGCAGTTATTAATTAATTGGAATTTGGAAGAGATGAATCTAGACGATTGCTTATTCTGCTTAGATTTAAGGTTTTAGCCGGAGATGTTGATCCCGCTATTCGAACACATGCTGCCTTCTTCAGCGTCTGGAAAAAGTATGGTTTCACCCCTGAAGGTTTTAATCTCGCTACATCCACTGTCCAGGTAATGAAACAAATTTTGTTCCCAAACCTTGTGGCAGGATGCAACTCTTGAACTTCAAACTATCAACTTCAAACTCTCATGTTATGCGTAAATACAGAAAAAGGGTTGCAGCAAAATTGCATGAAGTGGCTGGAGTGTTAGTTTTTTTTTCTTAGAGATAGCTGGGCGCACTAAAGTTGAAGAGCAAAAGAGACGTGACTTATTTATACTTTGCACTGATATTACTTTCTGATGTTTCATAGAATGGACAAAGGAGCTACCCACTACGGCCAGAGTTGATTGAAAGCACATATTGGTTGTTCAAGGCTACCAGAGATTATAGGTGTGTCTCTTTACGAGGTGAAGATAGAATTTTATTTTGTTGTATATAAGCAATTCAATCTTTTAGTTGCAATTGCCCTTACTGGTAGAAAGAAAGGTAGAGTTGCTTTTGGAGTCCAGTAGTTGAGGCTCAGGGACCTCTGATGGCTGGTGTAATTTTCTCAAAAAATATCAAGTAGTAACTGTTTCCATGTCAGGAAGGGGATGAAGTGCACAAAATCACATCCGTTATACATTCAACTCAATGTTCACATTTGCATTGTCAGTTCCAGATTCACCATCTTCTATAGATTTTGTTTTGATTGTTTCTTCAAACTTGGTTAAGTTCCCCCAAACCATTCAAGCCAAATTTAATCTGTCATGGTCTACTCGTACTAACCCAAGGTAATCCTGCAATTGTCAAGGTATGCCTGCTATTTTGTTTTGCGTCCAAAGTCAAGTCTGATCTAAGCACACGCTGATTAAGGTCACAGCACTTGCATTGCCAGTTTATGTGGCTGTTGTTTCAGTCAATTCTTGTAAACTGAAAAAAATTCCTTCTGTTATTATTTTAGTAGTATTGGTGTCTCATCCATTTGATTTTGGCCTAGAGATTCAAAATTAGATTCATTATTACAAAATAAATCGCAGGATCTAACACTTCTAACTGACACTATCAGGATTTGATACTAATTTCATTTAATTGTATGCCCTAGCTTTAATGTTTTATCTTTGTATTAATGCAGATACCTTGATGCTGGAAGGGACATATTAGCAAGCCTTCAATACGGTGCTAGATGCCCTTGTGGCTACTGCCACATATCAGATGTGGAAACCCACAAGCAGGATGACCACATGGAGAGTTTTTTCCTTGCAGAAACGGTGAGCATCTCTACAGCTCATGCTGCTGCCATTGTTTCCTTTGCTGATATGATGATGGTATGCCGGCGATGTTTCTGGCAGTGGGAGTGTATGGGGCGTCTGTGATTAACTCAGGATCTAACAGACCATATTTTAACTCAGATGACAGCAGTTATACACTTATATTAGCCTTAGCATTTTGCATAAAGATTCAGATGTCAATTTAAATTATTACTAAGCTCCCGTTTGTACAAAGATATCTCTAGGTTTACATAATTGTAATATAGCCCTACTTTTGCAGTTTTACTGTAAACTTCATATGTATCTGATTATCATGAAAGCCCTTGGTTTATTTACATTTCAAGACTTTATCCTCTACTGCTGAAATCTAACTACCAGTGCATACCAGGTCAAATATCTCTGGCTTCTTTTCGATTTAGCTGCTGGCCCTGATAACATAGTTGAAAATGGACCATACAAGTAAGTATGATACCATGGATTCAGTAAGTGCAGGTGTTTATTGTTGAGTAATTGTTTTGCTCCCCTTGATCTCTCTTTAAGCAAAGTCAATGGAGTTGGTAGAACTCCTCAAGTGCTGACTGCCTAAGCCGTATAGGGCAGCAGTGCACTCAGTAGAGGCAGAGGCATGCCTTGTAGTGTCATGTACATAGTACTAGTAGTTGGTATTTTGTATTCCTACTCTTGTACTAGGGAAGACTTTTGCTTGTCTATAAAGAAGAAGAGCAGCTGCAAGCTCAGTAGTTCAGCAGCACCATTCCACATTCTTCAGAGTTGGGAACTTGGGAGTGAGGAGAGGAGTGAGTTGGAACTCACCTTGGCTGGCCATTGCCAACAAGTGGCATCAGAGCCGCGGTTGAGCTCGACCGGGCGACAATGGCGGAGCGGGGAAGAGGGCGCCAGGAGCGTGGCGGCGGGGGCGCGCCACTCCATCGGCGGGCGTCGGGACAGTCCATCTCACCGCGCCGCGGGGCGACGTATGTGGTGCAGAAGACCGTTCGCGACGTCGCAGCGCCAAGTACCCGATGCTCACCCGCACCAACTACCCAGAGTGGGCAGTGTTGATGAAGGTGATGCTCAAGGCCAGGGGCCTGTACGCGGCGGTCACCTCCGACGTGGTGGACGAGCAGGACGACCAGATGGCGATGGAGGCCATCCTCAAAGGCGTCCCGCCGGAGCTCGTGACTCCGCTGGGCGCCGCCGAGGATGCGACGGCGAAAAAGGCATGGGAGAAGCTCAAGACCATGCGACTCGGCGGCGGACAAGTGCGCAAGGCCAAGGCGCAGCAGCTGCGCCGCGAGTACGAGGCCATCTCCTTCCGCGACGGCGAGGTCGTCGAGGACTTCGCGCTGCACCTCACCGGATTGGCGAACCAATTGGCGGTGCTGGGCGATGAAATCAGCGAGGCGGACGTCATCGCCAAGTACCTCCGCGTCGTGCCGCCTCAATTCGACCACATCGCACTCTCCATCGAGACCATGCTCGATTTGAGGGACCTCACCATCAAGGACGTGACCGGGCGCCTGAGGGCGGTCGAGGACCGCGCCAAATTAGAGGCTCAAGGAGCCTGCGGCGGCTGGCGGAGCCGCCTCCGGCCAGCTTCTGCTCACCCACGACGAGTGGGTGGCGCGCACGCGGCGGCGGCGGAAGCAGCGGGCGCGGCAGGCCGCGGAGGCGGCGGCGGGGAGGCGGCAGCAGCGGCGGTCGTGGTGGCGGCAAGAAGGCCACCAAGGACCAATGCCTAAACTGCGGCGAATCTGGGCATTGGGCCCATGATTGCAAGCAGCCACGCAAGGAGCGGGCCCATCTGGCCCAGCAGGACGACGACGAGCCCGCGCTCCTGAGCTCGCGTAGTGCTCGACGAAGCGCAAGCGCAAGCCTACCTCGGAGAGAAGGGCGGCAGCGGTGACGGCAAGAACATGTGGTTCCTGGACTCACGCGCCAGCAACCACATGACCGGAGAACGCGAGGTCTTCTCCGAGCTTGACGCGGGCGTCGTCGGAACAGTCAAGTTCGGCGACGGCCGCGCATGGAGATCCGTGGGCGGGGCACCATTATCTTCACGTGTCAGAACGGCGAGCACCGCGCCCTCAGCGACGTCTACTTCATCCCCAATCTGCGGAGCAACATCATCAGCATCGGCCAGCTCGACGAGCGAGGCTGCCAAGTGCTGATCGACGACGGCGTGCTCCGCATCCACGACAGGAACCGCCAGCTGCTCGCCAAGGTGAAACGCTCAACGAATCGCCTCTAAAAGATTGATTTGCAGCTCACCAGGCCCATGTGCCTGGCGGCGCACGGCGACGACGAGGCGTGGCTGTGGCACGCCCGCTTCGGGCATCTCAGCTTCGACGCCTTGGCGAGCCTAGAGCGCCATGAAATGGTGCGTGGGCTGCCCAGGATCGAGCACACAGGCGAGCTGTGTGACAGCTGCCTGGCCGGGAAGCAGAGGAGGCGGGCGTTCCCCAAGACGGCGAGGTACCGTGCCGACGAGCTGCTGGAGCTCGTCCATGGCGACCTGTGCGGGCCAATCGTACCGGCCACACACGGCGGGAGACGCTTCTTCCTCCTCGTCGACGACTACAGCCGCTACTAGGGGTGGATATCGAGCGAGCTCGGCTCGTTTTGGCTCGGCTCGTTCAAGCTCGTTAGCTAAACGAGCCAGCTCGGCTTGGCTCGTTAAGGAAACGAGCAAAAATCCTGGCTCGGCTCGGCTCATTAAGCTCGCGAGCTGGCTCGTTAAGCTCGCGAGCTAGGGTTAAATTTAAAATTGCCACAATAATATATATAATATAAAAAATTATAGTATTTATATGGTCTTAACACCTTTAAAATCTACTCTATCATTCTATAATAATAAGATATAATCATAATATCATCTAGAACTACGCATATGGTATACATATATTATTATTAATTAATGATTTACCCATTACTCTATTAAACCTTCTAGCTCGTTTGGCTCGCGAGCCAGCTCGAACTCGCTCGTTATACTAACGAGCAAAAACTCTTGCTCGGCTCGTTAGGAATATGCAACGAGCCGAGCCGGCTGCGATTTGAGCGAGCTAACGAGCTTCGAGCATTTTGTCCAGCCCTAGCCGCTACATGTGGCTGCATCTGCTATCAAGCAAGGCAGAGACGGCGGTGGCGATCCGCCAGTTCAAGGCAAAGGTGGAGACAGAGACCGGGGAAGAAGCTGAAGGTGCTGAGGACAGACCGTGGTGGTGAGTTCAATTCGATTGAATTCGGTCTGTATTGTGCAAAGGAGGGGGTGCAGAGGCACCTCACGGCGCCATACTCGCCACAGCAGAATGGCGTGGTGGAGCGGCGCAACCAGACGATCGTCGCCATGGCGCGGAGCATGCTGAAGGCCAAGAGCGTGCCGACGACGTTCTGGGGCGAGGCGGTGAGCACGGCGGTGTTAATCTTGAACCGCTCGCCGACGAAGAGCCTGAAGGGGATGACCCCCTTTGAGGCCTGGCACGGCCGGAGCCGGACGTGTCGTTCCTGCGCACGTTTGGGTGCGTAGGACACGTCAAGAAGACGAAGCCGGGGCTCACCAAGCTGGAGGACAGGAGCACTGATGGTGTTCCTAGGCTACGAGGCGGGAAGCAAGGCCTACCGCCTCTACGATCCACGGGCGCAGCGAGTCTGCATCTCGCGCGACGTGGTGTTGGACGAGAAGAAGGGCTGGAGCTGGGAGCAGTCCGGCGACGGGGAAGACGGAGGCACTGAGCAGCTCGTTCACCATCGAGCAGCTCGTGTTCCGCGGCGCGGCGGAAGATGAAGCAGAAACAGAGCAGGGAGCGGCGGCGGAAGCAGAGTCCCCTGTTGGACAGGGATCGCAGGCGCTTGGAACACCTGTAGGACAGGCGACGCCAGCGACGGCCACCGTCGCGCCGTCCCCAATTCGATTCGCCTCTCCTCCACCGGAGGTGTCGGATCTCGTCGACGACGAGTACAAAGGGGAGCCACTGCGATTTCGCGCAGTGGACAACATCGTCGGCCATGGCGCTCCGCCGGGGCTTGCGGAGCGCATCCTCAACGAGCAAGAGCTGCACTTGGGCACCGCAGAAGAGCCGGCAACGTTCCGCGAGGCAGAGCAAGACCACCGATGGCGGAAGGCCATGATCGAGGAGATGAGCTCGATCGAAGAGAACAAGACTTGGGCCCTCGTCGATCCGCCGTTGAATTGCCGGCCGATTGGGCTCAAATAGGTCTTCGAGGTGAAGCACGACGAGCACGGGAACGTGGTGAAGCACAGACGAGCATGGGAACGTGGTGAAGCACAAGGCGCGGCTGGTGGCGAAGGGATTCGTCCAGCAAGAAGGAATTGACTTCGAGGAAGTCTTCGCGCCGGTGGCGCGGATGGAATCCGTGCGGCTGTTGATGGTGATGGCGGCAATCAATGATTGGGAGGTCCATCACATGGACGTCAAGTCCGCCTTCCTCAATGGCGAGCTCATGGAGGAGGTCTACGTGCGGCAGCCGCCGGGATTCACCGTCGCCGGCGAAGAGCACAAAGTGCTCCGCCTGCGCAAGGCGCTCTACGGCCCGCGGCAGGCGCCGCGCGCCTGGAACATCAAGCTCGACGAGAGCTTGACCTCCCTCGGCTTCACCAAGTGCTCGACAGAGCACGCGCTCTACACCTGTCTCTTATACACATCTCTATAAATATAAAGGCTAGACGGCCGATTGAGGTATTCCCAATCGAATCAAACACTTTAGTCTTTACTTTTGTGTATCTCTCAAACCCTAATCTTTTCCAACCCCCATATTCTATATACACACACACACCCTCGTCCACCTCCTCCTCCCAGCGAAACCAATCAATCCCAAAAACCGCAAAGCACAGCGCAGCAAGGCGTCGGCCTCCGATCCTTTCAAGCGCGGCCGGCTAGCTTCCCTTCCCTTCTCAATTCGTTCGTTCTCCTTCTGACCTTCTCCCTCTATCGGGCGGCGTCTATTCGATCTCCTTGCTTCGATTATTATTCCGGCAACGTCCAGCATGGGGCACCACAAGAAGCTGCTCCAGTTCCTCCGCCCGGACCCGGCGGTGGCGGCGGCGCCGGCGAGGCGGCCGCACTCGTCGTCCTCCGACGAGGACGAGGACGACGACGACGCGTGCTGCACGCCGACGACGCCCACCACCGGCGCCACCACGCCGTCGACATCCACCACCACCTCCGCGCCGGCGTCGCCCTTCGCCATGTCCCCCTGGACGCAGCTCCCCGGCCTCGGCTTCGGCTCCCGCGCCGGCGGCGGCGGCGGCCTCGACGACCCGCACCGCACCGGGCTCCTCGCGTCCCTCGTCAAGGCCGACGGCCACGTCTACTCCCTCGCCGCCGCCGGGGACCTCCTCTACACCGGCACCGACTCCCGCAACGTCCGCGTCTGGCGCGACCGCCGCGAGCTCGGCGGGTTCCACTCCGGCAGTGGCCTCGTCAAGGTCATCGTCGTCTCCCCTCTCGACGGCCGCATCTACACCGGACACCAGACATGGTCACGGGTCCATGGCGAGACGTCACCCCCTCACCAGTTCGCAAATAGTCGCCGCCTATGGCAAGTACGAGCCATCCGTAAGTTTGTTTCGCTTGATCCATCTTCTTTTTGATTGATCTGTCGCCTCTCTTTCTGATCCACATATTCCATGCTTTTCTCTTCCCAGTTCCCCTCCCGTCACCTGTGCAACGGCAAATGCTAGCTACATTCTTGTATGCCTGCTCACCACCTGTTTGTAGGAATGTCCCAACACTAGCCTTATTGCCAGAGCGAACTCATTGCACATGTACTCAATGATTTAGCGTTGACCTGCCATTCCATTATCAATTTCTCTTTCGCTTGATAGATTGGCTGATGCAATTTTTTGTGTGTCGCTTAATGGACCCATTATATTTTGTTGATAGTAGAACACTTATGTTAGTTCCTTATTATTTCTATTAGTATTTCCTCAAAATAGTAGAACAGAGATTGATGCTTGAGATGTGTTTTCTTAATTGATCTTAACGTACCCAGTTTGCTTAGCGTATTCTAATATCTCTTCTTTGATTTCCACTCCATGCTTGCAGATCAAATGCCCA
>OAMR01000974.1:244776-265186 GCA_900205405.1 Echinochloa crus-galli
ATCAAGGATTGGGAGGTCCATCACATGGACGTCAAGTCCGCCTTCCTCAACGGCGAGCTGATGGAGGAGGTGCACTTGCGGCAGCCGCCGGGATTCGTCATCGCTGGCGAGGAGCACAAGGTGCTCCGCCTGCGTGCAAGGCGCTCTACGGCCTGCGACAGGCGCCGCGCGCCTGGAACATCAAGCTCGACGAGAGCTTGACCTCCCTCGGCTTCACCAAGTGCTCGACAGAGCACGCGGTCTATACCAGGCGAGCGGAGCGCGGCACGCTGATCGTCGGTGTGTACGTTGATGATCTGATCGTCACCGGCGACAAGCAGAGCGACATCAACAGCTTCAAGAGGGAAATGACCGCCATGTTTCGCATGAGCGATCTGGGCTTGCTCAGCTACTACCTGGGAGTCGAGGTGGAGCAGAGCCGCCGCGGCATCACCCTCTGCCAGAGCGCCTACGCGAAGAAGCTCTTGGAGCGGTGCGGCTTGGGGGAGTGCAAGCCGTGCCAGGCGCTAATGGAGGAGAAGCTCAAGCTGTCCAAGAACAGCACGGCGGCAAAGGTCGACGCCACAAGATACAGGAGCATGGTGGGCGGCCTGAGGTACTTGACGCATACACGGCCGGACATCACGTTCGCCGTTGGGTATGTAGGCCGCTTCATGGAGGATCCGCGGGAAGATCATCTCGCCGCGGTCAAGCATCTCCTGCGATACATCGCAGGGACGCTCGGGTATGGGATCAGCTACCCGAGGCGAGGCAAGGAGGAGCTGAAGCTGACCGGGTTCAGCGACAGCGACATGGCAGGCGACATTGATGGGAGAAGGAGCACCTCCGGCGTGCTGTTCTTCCTTGGGGATTGCCCGGTGTCTTGGCAGTCACAGAAGCAGAAGACCGTCGCGCTGTCCACTTGCGAGGCAGAGTACATCGCGGCGGCAACAGCTAGCTGCCAAGGAGTGTGGCTGGCGCGCTTGCTCAAGGAGCTCACCGGAGAAGAAGGCCGGGCGCCAGTCCTGAAGGTGGACAACAAGTCCGCCATTGCTCTCACAAGGAACCCTGTTCTTCATGACCGCAGCAAGCACATCGACACCAAGTTTCACTTCATTGGTGACTGCGTTGAAGAGGGGAAGATCAAGATTGAGTATGTTGAGACAGCTCGACAACTTGGTGACATTCTCACCAAACCACTTGGGCGTCTTCGGTTCCAGGAACTGAGGAGCAAGAAAGTCAATGGAGTTGGTAGAACTCCTCAAGTGCTGACTGCCTAGCCGTATAGGGCAGCAGTGCACTCAAGTAGAGGCAGAGGCATGCCTTGTAGTGTCATGTACATAGTACTAGTAGTTGGTATTTGGTATTCCTACTCTTGTACTAGGGAAGACTTTTGCTTGTCTATAAAGAAGAAGAGCAGCTGCAAGCTCAGTAGTTCAGCAGCACCATTCCACATTCTTCAGAGTTGGGAACTTGGGAGTGAGGAGAGGAGTGAGCTGGGAACTCACATAGGCTGGCCATTGCCAACATTTATTCAGGTTGAGCATTCATACTTACAGTGCATCATCGGCTCTTCAGGTACATATTTAGTACAGAAGGTCATTTGCTACCTGTTACTCCTGAGATAGCCTTGGTAGATGAGCACTGTTCGTATTTTGGAGCATTCTGTAATGGCGGTTCAGACCGTGGATATGGTACAAGTGCTAGTTCTACGGAGCATCAAAAGGCAAACTATACTCAGTTAGATGATATCCAAACCCCATCCAGTCACTATTCAGCAACCGACATGTTTACAACAAGAGGTTACATAAAGGTAACTCTGATCTGTTCCTTGCAAACATTTTTTTCTTGGTCACTCCATCTGCTTGATAGAAAACGGTAGTGGATTATTGCATAAAGTTTAAGCTATTTAAAGAGTCTACTAATGATGGGTTCCATGGGACATGGAATGGTGTATCATCCTAATTTAGCAGTTATTAATTAATTGGAATTTGGAAGAGATGAATATGACAGCAAGGAGAATGCTGCTTGATTTCTGCCTCAATCTGGTGTATATGGCATCCTATTCCTACCATTAGCAGTTATTAATTAGTTGGGAGTTAGGAAGAGATGAATATGACAACAAGGAAAACATAGCTTGTTTTCTGTCTCAATCTGGTGTATTTGTAATGTTGATACATAAACAAGGACATCATGTTTTTCTGGTTTTATTCTATTTGAATGCCTGTCCTGCTAAGAGAATCTTCTGTGTTTTGTCACTTAGATCATCTAGCACAGTAAATACATGCACAAATTTCAGTGTGTGTTTCTATGTTTGTGTCACTTAAATTGTGTTTTATGTTTTCTTTTCTCCAAACTTAATGCATCCTTTTGTTAGGGAGTTTGTCCAGGATTGACTCATGCACAGAAACTTGGGATATCGTACTCTGATGAAGAGGGTAACAATATAAAGCAGACTTCTGAAAGTCACGAGCATCATCGTGAATCTGCAGTAGAATCTAGCATCCAAGCTCAATCAAATTCTATTATATTGATCTCCCACCAAGTTGCAAGCCAACAGGATGAGGTGTTGGACAGCAGGCCTGGAAGTCAAGATGACACACATATTATGGTGACAGCTGATTCTGATTCCATAAGCCGTGATGACACTGGTAGTTCACACGGAGCATACATGGAAGAACATACTGAGGACACCAACCGCACTTCCGGACAGACACAAGATGAAGAGATCACTCAGAATTTTCAGTCGAAGGAGGATATTAGCTGACCCTTAGTTCATACAGGAACCAACTTTTGTCACTTATATGCGGAATCTTCAGGGTCAAAGCTCGCCGAATGCAGAACTAGTAAGCAAGCAGTATTGAGCTGGGTCGAGGCGTCAGTATATGTCCGCTTTTTGATAAGTTGAAATGAGTTGTTGAGGTCATGAGGCCATTGATGCATCGAGGACCGAGACTTCCAACCTCAGGAATTGATCTTTTACTTTCAGATATGTTCTTTCTATAGTATGATATTATAGGGTGAGCATCCACTAATTTTTTTTGTTTTCTATTGGTTGCATAGATTATTTTGATTAATAGCAAATGTAAAGTTTTGTACACCAGAACTATATGAAGAGAGAGTGCCTACATCATGAGCTTTATTCTAGCACAGATTATCAATTTGTAGCTACTAGTGAGCCATAAAAAACAGCAAACGAGTTTGGGGACAGGAGAAAATAACGAAGTCAAAAGGTTATTTGGGGCCAGTTCTAGCTCCACTGATTCTTAGAGCTGCAGTTCGAATAAACCCAGGAGCTGAAGGTAACTTGCTCTTGATATACAAGTGGGAATGGAGGCACCACTGGCGGAGGACGTGGGTGTGGGATTGTGTGGACGAAGTTGAGCAGTGGATGGAGAGGGAGATAAATGTTTGGCCTCAGTTAATCGTGGCCTCTAAACAGCAAGAACTGTACTGGAAGCTGCTCAAATCTGAGCAGAACGTATTCCTGTGATGTTGCCCTATACTATGTGCGTAATCTCCACGGATCAAAATATTACTTCATCCGAGTATCCGACCACTAACAAACATCTCGCAAGAGTAAATCTTAGATACAAATAGCCAAGTCCGAGATTACACCGATGACCGCCATGTTTTACATCCGGATCAATAGTAACAGGAGAGGATGGATGCACAAGAAAGGTCTAGAGCGAGAGGCCGGACTCCTCGTCCTCGTCGAGGTCGGAGGTGTAGACGGTGTAGAGGGACCAGATGAGGCCGAAGACCCCCAGGAGGATCCACCCCAGCAGGTTGTTGCTGAGCCCCAGGCTGAGCCCGGTGCCCTCCGTCGACATCCTCTCGTCCACGAGCGCCAGCGCCGGCCCCGCCGACGCCGTCACCGCGCCCGCCGCGGCCAGCAGCGACGCGCCCGCGCCCTTGGCGCTCACGGGGGCCGCGTTCTTGGCGTCCTTGGAGTAGCTGCACCGCACCCTCTCGCTCCTCGCCCTCAGCTGAGGCAGCCCTGCAAGATCAAGATGTACACCGATCGAGCTCGCCGTGAGCATGCATGGATGCAAGCACAAAGATGACCGGAGAAACTGTATGGAAGTACGTGCCGCCGCCTACTATACCTAGAGCGTTGGGCCTGGCGATCGCGGCGCGGGCAACGACGGTGGTCGCCGCGGCGGCGCTGACGGTGGCCATGGCTGCTTTTTTTCGCTGCCTGTGGATCTCTCGCTGGCCGCTTGCTCTGCCGGCTGCTGGAGAGTGGTGTTTCGTGGCTCGCGTGCGCTAGTTGGCGGCGATTCCTTTTAATGCGATACACGAAATTATCTCGAGCCGATGTGGCTGCAAATCGTCTGTCGCCGCCAGGATTGGGTGAGGCACGGGATTGGCTATCCTTGCACCTGTGGCCTATCCGCTCGTGGCCAATCGGCGTGAGCCAACTGGACCCGTCGATTTCTCTCGTGTAAGTGTAAATGTATGGACATCTGGACGTGGAGTTCAGTGCCTGTTTTTGCCATCTCCTACAACTGAGGTAATAGTAATTTCAGAGCGGGCTCTGCTAAATGGCAGTTTGCAAGGAATCATTATTATGAGTAATATTTGTTAAAATGAACTAACCTACTCGGAGCTAAGAAAAACTAGTTTTTCATTATTCACTCTTTGCTTCAAATCACTTCTTAAACATAGTTTATCCTATGAACAAAGCTACTATAGGAGCTAAGAAAAAACTATGTTTTCTTTATTCACTTCTTTCATAGAGTATATCCTATATCATCATTAGAGAATCGCTGGCGTGGTGACTTCTTGTTAGAGCGTCTCCAACAATATTGTTAAATTTAAACACATAAAACAAGTTTTAGGTGAGAAAACAAGATTTCCAAAAAAATTAATGCTCCTTTCCAACAACATATCTAACTATATACCTATAAAGATTTCAATATATATTCTTATAGTTCGGGGGTTTTCCATAAAACATCCAAGACACGGAAAACAATAAAAAGTTATAGGTTTCCGGGATAGCCTATTTGCAAAAAGTTCAATGCCATAATTAGAGTGCCCTAGGAAAATCAGAGTATTCCTGTGGAGACTGGCACATAATCCCATTGCGGTGAGGATGGGGTTAGAGAGGAGAGGTGTGGAGCTAGATACTCGGTGTGCTGTTTGTGGAAGGTTTAATGAAGATGGAGGCCATTTGTTTTTTAAGTGTAAATATGTTAAGCCAGACCCTGTCTGGAAGGAGCTCAACCTTGAAACCATCAGAGAAATTTTGGCCACCAAGCAGTCAGCTCGGGAGGTGCTGCAGCATATCTTGGGTTTGAAGAAGGAAGTCCAGGTGCAGGTGGTCATCTTGTTGTGGCACTGGTGGTTGGAGAGGAATCGTGTATGGAAGGGGGAAAGGCCAAGGCCGCCGGCTGTGCTCGCTTCTCTGGTTGCCAGGATGTCTGAAAAAAATCTGGCAATGGGCAAAGCTACTCAGCCTTTAATCTCACACTGTCAGAAGAAATGGAGTCGGCCAGCTGAGGTTGTTTGCAAAATAAACTCCGATGGTTCCTTTTCACCGGAATCTAGTGAAGGTGGTTGGGGCTTTGTAATCCGAGATCATGACGGCCATGTCACCAAAGCCGGCGCTGGTCGATGTGCTTACCTGATGGATGCATTTCATTCAGAAGTGGTTGGCTGCAGGGCAGGTGTTCGGGCGGCCGAGGAGATGGGTATGCAGAACGTTGTGATTGAGACGGATTCTATGCTGCTGAAATTGGCTCTGGAGTCCAATTCCTTTGCTCGTGCACCAACAGGCGGGTTGCTTTATTAAATTAAATGCATGCTTTTTTATTCCTTTAGATCATGGAGTTGTAGTTTCTGTCCTAGGGAATGTAATAAGGTAGCGCACGCTGTGACGGCGCAGGTTTGTAAGTATCCTCATGGAACGGTCCTTTGTTGGAACGATACACCCCAGGTGTAGAGGATCTTGTAGCTAGAGATTGCTCTAGCTCTCTCAGTTAATGGAAAATCTATTCCATTTCAAAAAAAAAAGTTCCATGCCATGGCAAAAACCACTCCCACACCTAACCACTGCACCTAACCACTACCCCCAAGCCTTCTGTCCTGCTACACTCCGAGTTGGAGGACGGGCGCACGGCTCCACCGCCTTTGGAACCTCATCCTTCTTGGGGCAGCGCGCCGGTGAGTTAGTGGGTGGATCCAATAGAGCTTGCCCACACGTATCAGTGCTCAGTTACGGCCACAATCCATGGTCAAAAAAATCCCGCCGCCGTGGTGGCCATGGCGGTGGGACGGACAAGGAAAAATCTCGCGAGGGACAACGTAGACAATGAAGATAACAGTTGAGTAGAGGTGGGCAGTTTTTGGCTATGACCTGTTAGATGGGGGTTGGTATATTATATTTGTGTTCACAAAAGGAAAAATAGATTGTAGCATAAAATGTTAATGTACAGCGATCCATATAACGCTGTTGTTTATGAAGCTTTTTTTTAGGTTTTTTTGATAGTTTTAGGTATAGTAATGTTATGGGAGTGTTAGCAAATATTGAAGCCTGTGGGTTGTTTTGCTTTTGAATTTGGTCATTGTTTAGCTTGAAGCACACGGTGGACAGATAGAATGAAATGATGCCGTCACCTTTGAGGCTTTGAGAACCTTTTGGAGTAGTTGTAAGCTGACATTGTGACAACAACAGACATACAGCTTTTGGCGTGGGCCTGTGGGCCTAAAGCCCGTCTCCTTTTAAAGTGCTGAGCGGTGGCACGCAGTCCGCAACTCCGCACCTCGGCGCACCACCCCGTACCGTACTCCTCCCGCCGCGGGCCGCGGCCACCACCAGTGGCATGCCGGCATGGCGAACGGTGGCGCAACAGAGACCATACCATCCACATCACGACGGCGGTCGGCATTTCTACCAACAGCGGCAAGTCATGTCAGAGTCTGTTATAAAAGAAAAAGTCTGTGTCCAAGTTGTGGAAGACTGGGAGTTGGGCCGAATTGTCTCTGTGGGCCGAGCGCGACGCGTAAATATGTGTGTTGTTTGAGTCCCGACTTACGTTCCTACCAAGCGCGGTGGGAGTTGCTCTTGCTATCTTCTAGCGTGAGTATATATCTGTGTCAGGTAGTAGACGGTCTCGCACAATAGCATATAATTTTGACACGAATTATTCGACACATATATATATATATAATAAATTATTATTTTAATTGTCTTATAAAGTAATAAAATATTTTTAATTTATGGATAAAAAATATTATTGGTTGCATAGCAATAACAACTCATATAATAATGGAACAATTGTCTCGTAATACTAAAATTTAAATCACGAGTCAGTTGTTTTGGTCGCTCCCTCTCCTTCATACCGGTAAAAATCTAACATGGCACTACTTGATACAGATAACAATGCATTTACACTTATCTAGATGATTTTGCATTTGGTTATCAATCACTTTTGAGCCAATGAAATAATAACAAGTAAAAATACCGAAAAATAGGAAAAATAATTTATACAACTAAATAACAAACATTATCACTCAAAATCACATGGTTGGACAGGAATGAAAAAACAAAGCCTTAAGTGCACAAATAATCGAACGTCCTGTCCACATGTAAACTAACGGCAGATATGTAATATAAACTAGGTGAATTCCCCGCGCGTTGCTGCGGGATATTTTATATGAATTTATAAAATTATTTTATATATTTGTGAAGTTTTTAGTCTTTGATGTGAAGATAAATTATTTTATAAATTTTATTTTATTTAATAGATAACAGAGAACCATAGATATGCGGTTTATTGATGAAGTAACATGCATGACAGGTTCCTGCATCGAAGATGATTGAATTTCGATGACACCAGGTGCACCAGAGAGCAATAACGACCCCTCCGAAGATTTTAAGGTCGAAGTCCCGACCAATTCCCAAACAGAAGGCTCAAAGGACAGGCAAAGAACCCAACTGCACTTAGAAATCTATAGTTTTGTTTTTAAGAAAAAGAGAAATCTATTTTTTTAGGATAAGAAAAAGAGAAAACTACTGGTGCGCTCTTTGTGCAATCGGGTTTGGGCCCTCGTGTACTCACCAGCGGCCCATTAGTTTGGGCCTAAACATATCACACACCTGAACCTGAACGGCTTCCGATTTCTTTCCCAAATCGATCGCCATCGGCTCCGCCTCCGCAGCCGCCATCACCTCCAGAGCCTACCCTCCTCGAGTCCTCGCGATTGCCCCGCCCGCCTTCTCCGGTGGGTGCCCGCCCAGCGATGGAGGCGAAGAGGAAGAGAGAGAGAAATCCACCCCTTGCGGCGGCCAACGGCCGCGATCTCGCTGGTGCTAGGTGACTGCGACCTCCTCAGCGAGATTCCTCCGCCTCAGGTTCTCCACCGACCTCATCCCCGCCGCCTGCCACCGTCTACAGGCGCTGGCTCCGGGCCGCTTCCGATCCCGCCTTCCTCCGCCGCTTCGGCGACATCCACCCGCCCCGCCTCCTCGGATTCTACCTCAGCACCTTCCGGACCACCCAGAGGTATGGAGCTGACTTCGTCCCAATGCTGCCCCGGTTTGGGAATTGATTGGAACCTGCCCTGCGCAGGGAGAAGGAGAGGCGTCGCGATGGCCACCGCCCGGCCGTCGAGGCCGCCGTCTAGGGGAAGGGACGATTTATGGAGGCGGGCTTTGAGGCGCGGGTGGAGGAGGCGAGGGGGTGGCGCGTTGGGGAGGCGGCAGGTGGGTGGGAAGCGAGGGGGCGGCGCGGTGGGGGAGGCGACGGGGCGTTGGCACGATTAAGGCGTGGCGGCAGCGAGCTTCCCGGGAGCGGAGGGGGCGTGGATTGCTGAGAGAGCAGAGAATTCCTTGAGTGGATTGTTAATGGGTACCAAAAATATAGTTGTTATAGATACTAAAAACGAATTACATTTTGAATAGAGGGAGTGCTCTGTTTTAAGAAAGACTGTAAAGTTCATATTCGCAGCGACGGAACATGAATATATTTCATATACATAGTGGAAGGCAAACAAAACAATAGTTAGCACGAAATGTTCGATTATGTTTGTTAAGTCCTGTGTTGCCTACAAATATTATTTATTACATTATAGATGTTATTCTAATTAGGGGCTGAATCCTACTTGATTTATTTTTTCCGGATAGTAGAGTGTCCAGCACTGGCGGACCTCTTTGTAGGCGAAACTGGGCGCCAGCCCCTCCTTCTTCATATATTTCATCACTAAATGAATAGTAAATGTTCTATTGTGCAGTAAATTTTTCCTACAACTACATAGGCCGGCCCCCTGTTTTCTTCATCACGGTCCGCCACTGGTGTCCAGGCAATCGTGCTCATGCATGACGCTACGTAACTCGCTTTATAGACCTTGAACACTTTTGCCATTGGAGTCGTACCATGCGTTGAACTTGTAGACCTTGAGCACAAAAACGATTCATGAGCATGTTTCCACACGGAATAACCTTATAATATATATACGCGCGCCACGTCCTCGCAAAATAATAAAAAAAACTTTGCATATGCCACGGCGCTGTGCTCTATTCGATCACTTCTAGGCAACATGCCGGACGACTACGCACGTGAGCCGGAGACGGGGCCAGCGAAAGCGAGTGGAACCATAGTTTCTACCGCCGGTACACTGGTAATGACGGATCAACGCGAGATGTATATATGTTAAATATATCTATCTATATTTAGTAGACATATTTAATCCTGCCCACACGGCTTCAGCGACAAAGACACTAGCACGCGCCACGCTGGTTCTCAATTAGCCATTCTTTCACCGTGCACGGCAACACGCGGAGTTCACTTTGCAAATTTTTAAAAAGAAACACGTGTGTCACAAACTCACAATACAGTACCCGCGCGCACACGGTCCTAGTCCTCTCCCGCTAACAGTAGAGAGTCTGTACGGCGCGCTTTCAACGTGGACGCGTCTCTCCGCGACCGGTCAAACGAACCGTGCGCGCGCGTAATGACCAATTTGACTTGCCGCTGCAGAACCTTCTGCCCGCCACGCTTGGGTACGTATAAAAGCGCGCGCGGACGCGCGCGGCGCCCACGGCGAACAACTGCGCTCGGCCGGCGGCCATGGCGGATCCGTTCTACTACTTCGGCAACGGCCAGGACGCCGCCGCCGTCGACGACGAGGACTACCTGATGAGCCTCGGCCTCATACTTTCGCCGGCGCCGGCGCCAGCAGCGGCGGTGGTGCCGCCGGGCAGCGCGTTCGAGGCGTACCAGGCGCGCGCTCCGGCGTCGCTGGAGTCCCTGATGGGCCGCTACGGGCAGTACAGCTCCGGCGACGGAGCCAACGTGCACCGGAGGATGTTCCATTACCTGAGTCACATTGTTCATCGCGACGCCGCCGCGGCGTCCTCCCCGTCGGCGGCGGCCGGGGACGAGAGCGCCATTGCGTCGCAGTCGCAGTCGCAGTCGCACGCGCCGCCGCGCAGCTCGCGGTTCCGGCACATCATGCGCGAGCGGCTGCGGCGGGAGCGCCTCAGCCAGGGCTTCGCCGACCTCCACGCCCTCCTGCCCCCCGGCGCCTCCTCAAAAGTTAGTCACACAAGCCACAACACACACGAGCGCTTTCCGGCGGCTTGTCTCATCTGTACTGAAACTGATCGGATCACGTACGCACACTGATTTGTGCGCAGGGTGGCAAGAACGACATCATACCAGGGCTTCGCCGACCTCCACGCCCTCCTGCCCCCCGGCGCCTCCTCAAAAGTTAGTCACAAGCCACAACACACGAGCGCTTTTCGGTGGCTTGTCTCATCTGTGCGTGAAACTGATCGGATCACGTACGCACACTGATTTGTGAGCAGGGTGGCAAGAACGACATCATCGGCGCGGCGGCGGGCTACATCAGGGAGCTGGAGGGGAGGAAGGGGTGGCTCCGCGCCAGGAACCAGGAGCTCCTGGACAGGGCTGCTGCCACCGCCGGCTGGAGGGGATCAGGAGCGAGGAATAACGCCGCCGCCGCCGGCGGTGGCGGCGGGAAGGACATGGTGGTGAAGGTGCGAGCGGAGAGCGAAGACCACGCGGCGGCGGTCGACCTGTTCGAGGCGGTGCTCCGGCGGCTCAAGGCCATGGAGGAGCTGCGGGTGACGGGGATCCGGTCGTGCTTCTGCGCCGGCGGGATGTGGATGGACGTCGGAGTGGAGGGCCAGGTACGCGCCTAGTTTCATGTGTCCCTCTCCTATATAAAATAGTATCTGTTGGATGTGACACTTGCCCCGAATAGGTCAGCCCTCATGTGAGCTTATTCGGTAATCGGTACCAAGAAATGTTCAACTCCAACCCCCGTGACAAGTCAAAGCACCATTTCCTGTTGAGCGCCGCACAAACAAAACTTGATGAGCAGTATCCAGGGGGCCATCAGCCATGTACCATTTCTTTCAAACACAAGCGCCGTGCACCATTTCTTTCGAACACAAACTTTCATTTTTTTTTTCAAATACGCACGAGAGATGCGTATTATTGTATTGAAAAGAGGAAAACAAAGTTTGGGTTACAAGGTCATGGTGCGACGAAAACCAACACAAGCAAACCAAACACAAACTTCCTCAAAACCGTGCAAACCCCATTAACAGTAGTGGTTATTTTTTGTTTTATTCATCAATTGAAAATGATTTGTTTTGCTCTTTTGGGTGGTGTGTAATTGAAAGCAGCAATGGTCCATCAACTATATCATGAAAGAGATTTCTGGTTAGTGTACGTCCACCAACTATATCCTGAAAGTAATATGTTGTACCGGAAGAAAAGAATAGTCTTTTGATTATTATTCAAGAAAAAGAATATATGTTGCCAAGTGAAGTCTTGCTTCTCATAATATAGTTTTTTCTTTCACTGTTTGATTTCTAATTTTGGTGTATCTTGTACATGAAGGTATCCACGCATGTGGTGGACAATGCAATAACAAATGCCTTGATGGAGGTTGCTCGGAACGAACTCGGCAAGCAAGATCCAATAAGCAGCAACCCGAGCTTTAGCTGTCAAGTCGAAAGTGGTGTACCGATGGGTTAATGTTCGTCACCAGAACTCCAGAAGACAGAGTAGCTATAGATTATTTTGTATGACATCTAGTATTAGATTAATTGGACTAGCCTCATTTATTTACCAATTAAATTATTAAATCTTATGTTAATGTTTTTTTGCGAGTATATGTTAATGCTTGAAGTTACAAATGTAATATCCTACATGAAAAGTTAAGAGTCTTTAACTAGCTTAAGACGTGTACACTCCTGGAGTTAAATAAAGACGAATGGATGTTAGGCACGCTCATCTTGACGTCTTGCCTGGCAAATGGCAGTACGAGATGTATGCAAGGTGAGCTGATGTTTTACCCTTTCTCTAAGATCCGATGAGTCCGTCAAAATGGCCTGGTTCTTACCTTTTTTTTACGGAACCGTTGTCCTAGGAATACATGTGTCAAGTCAGATCGACTACGTCAACAAACTCTATCAATTTGAAGAACATTGGTACATTTCTTGGTTCCGTAAATGTGTTAATTTCAGTACTAATATGTAATATGTACGTGCAACATGTATGTTTGAATAACACACTGTTGTTTATATTTATCATGATTTATTCTGTGCAATTTGTATATTACAAAAGCAAAAAAATAATTGCAACTCGCGCAGTGCGAGAATTCCAAGCGTTTGCCGCGGAATCTTACGGAAGAGATAGTCTTTGCAACCATGCGGCACGAGTGTAATGCACAATCCACATGTAGCACAATGCAAATACTGAAATAGGCAAAATATGTCAGTTAGAAATGAAAAAAAAGGGTTTGGTTCAGGTTCGCGGGATCAAGATTATGTCATTTCTTATTCCGGTTAAAAACTTGGGTACAAAAGAGATCAACTAGCTTAACTACACAACTACACATACTAGTCCAGCTAGCAAATCGATGAGAACCTCTGGGAATCGAAATTAGGCGCGGCACGGCACGAATCTGCTGCCTGCACTGCCACTGCCACTGCCACTGTAAGAGTGCGCGCAGGCCAGGAGCACACTGCACAGGCACAGCGGCGGCGGGCTACGGGGACGGGAAGCATGCCTCGCTGTCGAGGATGGCCTGCTTGAGCTCCCGCTGTATGGAGGCCCTCGCCTGCGACGCCACCAGGTCCTCCCACACCGACCCCGCGCCGCCCGTGGGGTGCCCGTCCGGGTACAGCTCGTGCACGCAGTTGGCCTCGTCGTTGATCCGGCTCACCCGGTCCAGCAGCCCGATCTCCTTCACGTCCACCAGCAGCCGGCTGTCGTTGTCCTTCCACCCGATCAGCTGCAGATCGATGATTATGGTTAAATTAACATGGCATTTCGATCAACAAGAGCCTGATCGTCAGATCGCATTAATCGAGGACCGTATGTACCTTGGCGCCGGCGATGGTGTTGGTGCTGTAGAGCCTGGCGTTGTCGACGAGGTCGCAGTACTTGCGGAACGCGCCGGCGAAGCGCTTGTGGGACTTGAGCTGCGAGTTCACCCGCACGGCTCGCCCGGAGATGATGGCTCGCCTGATGCCCCTGACCACGGCGAGGTAGGCGTCGCAGATGATGCCGACGATCTCGATGCGGTACGGCTTCCTGGCCCTGGGCGCTCCGGCGTGATGCCGCTCGCCGTCCTCGTCGTCCTCCTCGACGACGGGCTCCCAGTACTTCTCGGTGGTGGTGCCGTCGGCGGCGACCTTGTAGCCGACGCCCATGCGGTAGCGCTGGAGGTGCACGGACCGCGCCATGGCGATGGTCTGCATCACGAACGGCTCCCACGACATGGTCCCGTCCATGATCACGTCCCGCCCCTCGTTCAGCGCCGTCACCAGCAGCGACGCCGCCGCGTCCGTCGACGACTGGTGCACCTGGTGGACGCGGCATGGCTCTGGCGGGTCATACGTCTCGATCTGGTGCAAGCAAGCAAGCGTCGTCGTTGCAGCAAGGGATTGGATCGAGGACGACGTACCAGCTCGGCCGTCTGCAGCATGTCGTTGTGGTGGCCGCGCGAGCTGATGGCCTGGTAGATCACGTCCGACTCCTTGAACGCGTCGGCCTCCACGAGCACGGCGTTCGGCCTGGCGTCAACCCAGAACACCCTGCACGGCAGTGAACGAAATTAAGATGATGTTTCCCGAGGCTGCACCTCATGCATGGTATGGTGACAGGATTGGAGCAAGCCGAGAGAGACAGCAACTCACTCCTTCATGATCTGCTTGAGCACGGTGCTCTTGCCGGCGCCCATGCCGCCGCCCATGAGGAGCAGGACGGGGCTGCGGTCGCTGTGCGCCGCGGGGACCATCACGTCCGTGCCCGGCCGGTGGTCATGGTGATGGTAGTGTATCCCGATGGCCTTGAGCTCCTCCACCAGCGTGGTGAACAGCCTCGTCACCTTCAGCTCTCTCGTCACCCTCTCGAACCTCATCTTCCTGTGCAAGTCCAACGAAGATTATTAATTTGTTAGACAAGATTCATTTGGTGTGTTGCACATTTTGTGGCGCCGTACGTACTCCTGTGTTAACGGTAGTATGCAGTTACCTGGTAGCCTCCATTACCATTCTTCTGAGTTTCCTTCTAGGATGTTCATGAGTCAGAACCTATGTAGGTGAACTGAACATTAATTAGGGTGCATTTGTCCAGCACTAACAGAGACGTCGATTATTCATTCTCCTGTACGAAATGCTGCTTTTTTCCCCCACGCTTCAAGTGGTTCGATCGGTACCTGCCTGATTATGTGGGTTGCGAATTTCCAGTGGAAGGAGAAGTAGCCGAGGATGCATTTGTCGAGCTCCTCGATGAGCTGCACGAGCAGGGCGTCCGGGTTCATTTTGTTGTGGAAGAAGGCCAGCAGGTTCTGCTCGTACCCCTCGGTTTTCTTCAGGTAATCGTACGACAGCGCGCACAGGTGCGGGCACTCGCTCAGATCTTCGAACCCGATCTGCGTCGCTGAAAACATTCCGATCAACCAAAACCAAATGGACCGCGTAAGGCCATATGTTTCCATGACATACATATATATACTCTCACTCGATCTGTTCTTAAATATACGGACATATTGTTTAAAATAATTAAATTAGTTTAAACACTAACTAAGTAGATATATTCAACAACGGAGCTAGTATTTCAATTGGCACAAAAGAATTCAAAGGCAAGCACGTACGCACGCCATTCGCCGGCCATCAATTGCAATAACGTAACGGAAGTGTGAAAAGAACGGCTGCAGGCCGGGCGTGCGTACCGACGTAGTGCGCGAAGGTCTGGATCTCGTGGACGCGGCCGCCGGCGGACACTTGCAGCACCGGCACCACCGGCTTTGGGTCGCGGTGGTCCGTCACCGCCTCGTCGCCGCGGCTGCCATCATCGTCCGACGACGGCTCCGCGACGCATTCCAGGCGATCGGGCGCAGCCGCGCGATACATGAGCCCATCTACCGGGTGGAGCTACGCGGCGTCGCCTGTGGTGGGGAAGGGAATGTGCCTTCGCCTCTGCGATGCGAGCTTGAGGCCACCAGAATCGAGAGCGCGCGCGGGGGGATCCAAAGGATGCGGAGGTGGGAAAGAGCCGAGCCGAGCGGACGGAGCGTGGGCATGCATGGGATGGGCCGGCAGCCAGCGGCACCGGCCATTTCCTTTTGTTTGTCCTTCGTTTGGTATACTGAGATAGAACAATGCGGCTACGCGGGTAACGCGGATGCATCATGCATGCTCGTTTTTTTTGCCATGCCGCAGGGACTACACTGAAACGGTCACCAACCAAACATTGAGACATGTACGTAGTATATCATATCGAATTGGGACCCGTGTATATTTTATCATAATGAATGGCCTTAGAGATCCAGCTCAAAAAAAATGGCCTTGGAGATGTTCATACAGAATGCATCTTCCAATTCAGCAACCAAGGAAATTGTCTCCAGCCAATCGAACTCAGTTTTCACCCGAACAGGAAATGACAGTGGCGAACAAAAATATACTCCGTATCTTCTTTAGGGAAGTATTAGTTAACAGTCGTACATTGTGCCATTTTCTGTCAGCAGCTTCCTATGTACAGACAGGATATCACAAAGCACCTCATCCCATCACAAAAATAATCAAATCATATATGCTATTACAAGAAGCTGATGTTACAACTGATCCGCAACTCAGCAAAAAACAACATCCTGATACATCTGGGCATATACCAAGGATAATAAAGATAGTGGTGTCGCCTTTTCAGACCAGCTGCAGCTGAGCAGTAGCCATGACACCGCAAAAACGAACCCTGTAGAGCTTATCGTGGCGAAATCATTGATGCCACATCAACTGGCTGATATTTTCCCTTTCCATTAAGGTAACTAGCAGGATGTATAGAAACCTCCATACTTGTACTGCTGTCAAGTGCCGAATGGCTCTGTTCTAAGAACGAAGCAGCTCTCTTTCTCTTAGCTTCATACTCAGCTCTTCTTTTGATGGTAGCTTCCATTCACCCTTCATGGCAGCAGACCACCATGCCTTCAGCTCATCCTAGAAAAATAAACATAAGAGTTCCTACCTTAGACCACCATGGACTAAGACAGTCAAAATACCAATTTCTGTGAATTGATATTATAATTCAAGCATTACCTCATGGAAGTCATGGTTGGATACAAAGCGGGAATCTACTTGGCAGGTTGAATTTCTGATCGTAACAGAAAGGTGATTCCTATCCAGTGCTCCTGTAATACAAATCCATCTAATTTAGTCTCCATTTCATTTAACTACTTTTTATTCCTCTTAAGAAATTATGTAGGCTCTGCAAGAATTATCATGTTCTATTCAATTCACCAAATTAAAGCAGCTGTTTAGTCATTTACCATTCAGGTGGGCAACATGGTATCCAGTGCCACCCAATGCTTCCTCCCATTTACCAAATCGTAGTCGCACGAAAAAGCCATCTAAGGTGGTGTGCATGATCGGTGATCTCAGCCGTCTGTCACTCAACAAAAAAGAGGATTAACCATCCGCTTTTCAGTTCCTAGGATACTAAAGCATAGTTTCCAGAGTCGGCAACCCTGAAGCATAACCCTGATCATGGTTGCAGGGTATATGAATCACATATTAAAAGTCCTAAGTTATCCTGAGAAATGAAATTAGTGCAAATTTTTCTCCACTATAGATGAGACAGGTGTCATTCCTCATGAAAAAACAATAAAATGGTTCTATGTAGTCTTTGGATAAGGCGAGTTCTCTGGTCCATTTTATGGTTATGAACCAGGCAGTATATATTTGCCCCCTGGAATGTTCCCTGACATCATTATTTACATGTTCCCTGTCTTACAAGGAGAACATATTATGAATCACTTAAATGCAAACGTACGTGTTCTTCATAAAAAATGCACGTACTTCCTAGAAGGAATTTTTTTTTCTCGAAAACGCAGGAGAGCTGCGTATCTTTATATTAAGAAATCCTAAAGGAATATTTAACCAACAGAAACCAACAGAACTCAAAGCTGATCCCAAAAGTCATGTGGAATACCTTATTATATCCGAGCGAGACAAGCGAAGCCTATGTAAGGCTCCAAAAACAATACTTGATTCATCATAAACAACATTGGGCATGATGCCATAAGATACAATCTGCTTGTTATCTGGCTGACCAGCCATAAAATCTGAGACTCCTCCCTTCAATTCTACTCTTCTTCTATCAATATCTTCAGCCAATGTGTTCACTTCCAAATTATGCTGAGGAGTTGATTTTCCAGCTGTGTTCTCTCCATGATGCTGATGCTCACGTTCAGATAAAATGTTTCCTCTTAGCTCTTCATTATTTTGAGTACACAATTGTTCCTTGCCTTTTTCATCTGCCCACAAAACTATTCTTCCATTTCCGCTAGAAGATTTATGAGTTCCGTGGCCCACCTCTGGTTCATCATGGCCGTTGTAACTAACAACAAAAGAGTCCGTTTTGTGGTTATTCCGTTCAGGCATTCCATGATCAGATGGGATAGCCAATCTTACTGCAGTGGTGTTTGCATGTCTAAGTGCGTCCAATCTCTTTGCAAAAACAGAAGCAATTGTTTCAGATTGCTTAGGTTCCTCTGGAGGCATTGCTGGACATTTACTACTTGTTGCACCATCGCTGCTTCCTCTGCCAGTGAAGTTTTGAGTACCATTTGGTTCCTTCTCTGCATTAGAATTTTGAAGAGATGGGCAATACAACCTGTCACTAACAGCCTTTGGGTTAACAGCACTCTCTACATTGCATGGCGTTGCCTCCATCAATTCCAATGATGTTTTTGGCAAAAGCCGACTTACCCACAAGCTTTCCCCAAAACCACCTTTATTTCTTGTTGCATCATTTGAGCAGCCGACAGTGCAGTCATTTTGTTTTTCTTCTAGAGAGTTAGAACAAAACTTACTGGAGTTGGGCAGTTTCATATTTCTTTCTAGTCTCATTGGGAAAATATCAATTTGATTATGAATGTTTCCTCTACCGCCACCAGAAACCATCTGGAACCGTTCAGCAGTCACATCAAGAGTTTCTCTGCCCATGCCAATTTGTTTGTCCAACACAGAATTGACATTATTTAATTCCAGGGCCAGTCTATTGAAAACATGCCCTGTGCAGTTGCTTTCTGGTTGATGACAGTTATTTCTTGAAGTTACCATAACATTATGAGTATATAGAGACTGGAAGAGTGAATTGAAGCCAACAGAGTGCATAGGAACGCCGCTGTTGTTTTCAAGTGGCAGGGGAGGTACAGCAGACCCCTGTCCTGTACTTGCTGAAAACTTCTGATCAAGTGGAACAACATCTTCATCAAGCACGGGTAACCCATTTGTGAGTGACGACATCCAGTTAAAGAACGAGCTACCACATTTTTCCAATAAACCTGAGCAAGAACTCTCATTGTCTCCCCTTCTAAATCTTTTGTTTCCAGAAGGCAGCGTGGCTGCAGAACACTGCACATGCTTTCGCTTTGCGGCTTTTGTACTCGTACAGCTCTCTATGCTCTCATTGCTGTCATCACTCTCCTTAGTATTGCTAACACAATTACTGTCATTGTACACAACTTTTTCTTTGTCCTTCTCAAGCTTTCTGGCATCAACTCCGGGTGTTGACTCACATTTTGCAACAGCATTAACAGCAGATGTTGGCTCAACTCTCGCAACAACAGGACCATCCTTATGGCTTTCCTCTAGAACCGGACCTTGGCGATTGCCACGAGAATAAAATGCTGGAATATCACTAACTACATTGCTATCATTGAGTGGACTTTGAACATTTTTGCCACCTATGAAACCTACCAATTTGCCTGAGACCTCTCCTGCGTCACATGAAGTTCCTAAGGAAGAAGGTGACAATGCGTACTCTGTGTTCTTTGGCAACATATGGTCTTTCTGACAAACTGCTTTTATTAACCGAGCGCGCCACGCATTAGTTGCCCAAGATCTTTCATTATGGACAGTGGTTGCACAGTAAACCTGGTTTTCTGAAATACTAGCCATGACTTCTTTCCCGGAAGGTGAACCTATAAAATGAAACGATAAGTATTTATTCAAACAAGATTTTTCTTAATTATTTTTCTCAAACATTGAGTATTACTGTGTGAAGCATCCTTGCAACATCCTGTTGGACAACTACCCACTTCCATGTCCTCCGGCTTATCCACACAGCAGTTTTCAGACCCTTCTTTCCCTTCGTTCATAACATTGATCCCTTCACAGCACAACACGAGTTTAGCTTTCAACAAACTAATCACTGAGATAATGATCATCAAATGATAGATGAGAGAACTTCTTTAGCTTTCTTTATCCTATTTGGATTATGAAATATAACATAGTTATTAACATAGTATATACATATGTATTCACATGGCACATGAATTTCAAAAGTTCCCTAACAAACCTGAAAAAACAGAAGAGACATAGCTTCATGTCACACGTACAATTCTCTCTGACTATATCAACGGGACTTTATATTAATTGAACTGGACCTTTCTAACATGATGAGCAGCTGACTAGACCAACAAAGATCTGGCAAATGCATATCTTTGGGCCAAAAGGACACACACAAATAATTGTCTTCAAACAGCTAGCTTACTGAATTAGATTGTCTTTAGGACTTACTCGAATCTTGCTCCTGCGATCTCATAGACGTAGATTGCAGGGCATCAATGTTTGTGATTCTATTTGGATTAGCTGTTACTCTCACTGAGGTGTCACTGCGGGTCCGTAGCTGTGATGGCATCTTTTCTGACACCTCTAGGTTATCATATATGTTATCACTGCTCTTTGCACCACCAGCACCACTTTGTTGAGGCGAAGATATTACTATGCTCAGCGTATCTGCATTCCAGCGAAGAGAAGCCTTCCTTGTGCTTAGGCTGGACGCTGCAATTTTAATGCTCAAACCCTCATCTGGAGACCAAACCAGCTCAGAGAGGGGGCTCATACCGAATTACTCGACTGCATTTACACCTGCACCTGAATGTC
>OAMR01000974.1:265588-289703 GCA_900205405.1 Echinochloa crus-galli
GGATCTCAACGGCTAGTTTTTTGAATGGCGGACAGTCCGAGAATGGTCCGCAGACAGTCTGAGGTAGCCGTTAGAGCTCGGGAAAAGGGTGTAACGGCTAGTTTTCCCCTCCCCTCTATAAATAGAAGGGTGCCCGGGGCTTGGAGGGGGTTGAGCACCTTGGGAATGTGTTTCCCTTGGTTGTGCTTGCCTTGGGAGTCCACTAACTCACTTGTTCATGCGAGATTGCGAATCCATTGCGAGTGAGTGCGAATCTAGTGCATTGCTTTGAGAGATTGCATCGAGTGGCACTAGGTGTTTGTGTTGCAAGCCGGTTTGCTTGTTACTCTTGGAGGTTGCCACCTCCTAGACGGCTTGGTGGATTGAGGCTCCGTTGAAGCACGCAAGGAGATTGTGCGGTGCTCCGGAGAAGGATTTGTGAGGGGGATTGTGCTCACCCCGTGGGGATCATGAAGAGCAACTCTAGTGGAGCGTGTCATTGAGTTACCTCACTTGCGAGTGGTGTCTTGGTGTGCCCGGAGTGGCCGGCGGCTTGCGAGCTTTGCCCAAGAACCTTCGAGGTGTTGGTCGACACAACGAGGACTAGCTTGGTGGCAAACAAGTGAACCTCGGGATAAAAATCACCGTGTCAATTTGTCTACTCTTCTCGGTGGTTTGCACTTCTTGATCACAAGCATTGTATTTACATCCTTATATATATCTTGTGCTTGTGTGGTTGCTCTTACAATTAGTTGGCATGTGTAGCTTGCTAGTTGTCTTCTTGCTTGTGTAGCTAGAAGTAGTGATCTTGTGACTAATTAGCTTGTGTAGATTAATTAGTCTCTTTGCTTAGTTGCATATTCATGTGCTTGCTTGCATATTTGCATAAGCTTTCAAATTCAATATGCATGCTTGTATGGTGTATGCTAGTTATAGGATTTGAATGATGAAATGTTAACTAGCATGCTTATGTTGGTAGCTAGATATGTTTTATTTTTCATATACACCTAGAACCTTGCCTATAATGTTGATGTCATGAGGTATCTAGTGTGTTTCTTGTGATATCTAGCTAATCATGATGCTAAGGATGGTCTTTAATGTGCAAGCTTAATTGGTATCACGCTACAAAGGTTTATCCTATATACCTTAGCATCACCAAGTGGTGTTAACACTCCCAAAATTTCATATCTATGCATATGTGCAAGCTTGAAAACAAAACTTTTGAGCACATATGTAGGGGGAGTTATCACTACCTAGTCGGATTTTATGGTACTTATCCAAATTCTAACATAGAT
This sequence comes from Echinochloa crus-galli, assembly GCA_900205405.1. Lineage (NCBI taxonomy): Eukaryota > Viridiplantae > Streptophyta > Magnoliopsida > Poales > Poaceae > Echinochloa > Echinochloa crus-galli. The sequence goes on from OAMR01000974.1 coordinate 266,863, forward strand.
CTGAAATGTTGGATAAGGAGCATAGAATTCAAACAAACTTAATTTTCATATCTTTGTAGAGTTGTCATCAATTACCAAAAAGGGGGAGATTGAAGGTCCTTGTTTGGTTTTGGTAATTGAGTGACAACTTAGGTGGACTAATATGTGTTTAAGTGAAATACACAGGTGATTAGTCCACAGGTGATTATGTGATGAAGGAGCTCATTGCATATGGGACATGACATGGAGTCATGTGACTAAGTGGAGAAGATCAAGACAAGACTTGGTTTGATGGACCGGTTGCAAGTGTGAGGGGCAAGTCAGAGGCTAAGCGCTGGACCGCGTGGTGGGATGCTTGAGCAATGACTTGGCGCCGATGGACCGTTGCAACGGTGAAAAGCAAGTGGAGTCAAGATCGATGAACCAATATGTCTCATGATGATATGAAGTGGATCATATCATTTGTGATGATGTTGGTGCATGTGTTGCATCAACATTGGAGAAGGTGGAATGGAATGCGCAAGGCAAAGGTATAACCAATAGGCATTTCATTTAACCGGTCATAGGTGAGTAGAGAAGTTTATGACCGGGTTTAGGATAGATGGCCGTACTATCAAGAGGGGCAAACTTGTTTGCATTTCGGTCATCTAGTGCCACTTGAGCGATCTACCATTGCGATGTTGCTAGGATCGAGTGGCGACTAACATCGTGAAAGGCGTCATTGAGAATCTTGAGAATACAAAGTTCTGACGTGAGGGTCGGACTGTCTGTGGATAGGTCTCGGACAGTCCGTGGCTCATGGGTTGACCTGAGCATTGACTTGGAGAACTTTGAGCTAAGTGTCGGACGGTCTGTGGGGGTCTCGGACAGTCCGTGGAGTCTTTAATGAAAATATTTGGGAAATTCCATTCGGACCTTGTCCGATCGTGTGTCGAACTGTCCGTAGCATGAGTTTGGACAATCTGTGACTTGAGGGTTGTTGTTGATATTCACTCAGTCAATTCACGTGAAATAATGGTGAAGAGAGGGAAAAACCCTTTGAGAAATGTTTGCGAAAATGCTAACTCACTCAAGATGGGATAGCCAATCTTACTGCAGTGGTGTTTGCATGTCTAAGTGCGTCCAATCTCTTTGCAAAAACAGAAGCAATTGTTTCAGATTGCTTAGGTTCCTCTGGAGGCATTGCTGGACATTTACTACTTGTTGCACCATCGCTGCTTCCTCTGCCAGTGAAGTTTTGAGTACCATTTGGTTCCTTCTCTGCATTAGACTTTTGAAGAGATGGACAATACAACCTGTCACCCACAGCCTTTGGGTTAACAGCACTCTCTACATTGCATGGCGTTGCCTCCATCAATTCCAATGATGTTTTTGGCAAAAGCCGACTTACCCACAAGCTTTCCCCAAAACCACCTTTATTTCTTGTTGCATCATTTGAGCAGCCGACAGTGCAGTCATTTTGTTTTTCTTCTAGAGAGTTAGAACAAAACTTACTGGAGTTGGGCAGTTTCATATTTCTTTCTAGTCTCATTGGGAAAATATCAATTTGATTATGAATGTTTCCTCTACCGCCACCAGAAACCATCTGGAACCGTTCAGCAGTCACATCAAGAGTTTCTCTGCCCATGCCAATTTGTTTGTCCAACACAGAATTGACATTATTTAATTCCAGGGTCAGTCTATTGAAAACATGCCCTGTGCAGTTGCTTTCTGGTTGATGACAGTTATTTCTTGAAGTCATCATAACATTATGAGTATACAGAGACTGGAAGAGTGAATTGAAGCCAACAGAGTGCATAGGAACGCCGCTGTTGTTTTCAAGTGGCAGGGGAGGTACAGCAGACCCCTGTCCTGTACTTGCTGAAAACTTCTGATCAAGTGGAACAACATCTTCATCAAGCACGGGTAACCCATTTGTGAGTGACGACATCCAGTTAAAGAACGAGCTACCACATTTTTCCAATAAACCTGAGCAAGAACTCTCATTGTCTCCCCTTCTAAATCTTTTGTTTCCAGAAGGCAGCGTGGCTGCAGAACACTGCACATGCTTCCGCTTTGCGGCTTTTGTACTCGTACAGCTCTCTATGCTCTCATTGCTGTCATCACTCTCCTTAGTATTGCTAACACAATTACTGTCATTGTACACAACTTTTTCTTTGTCCTTCTCAAGCTTTCTGGCATCAACTCCGGGTGTTGACTCACATTTTGCAACAGCATTAACAGCAGATGTTGGCTCAACTCTCGCAACAACAGGACCATCCTTATGGCTTTCCTCTAGAACCGGACCTTGGCGATTGCCACGAGAATAAAATGCTGGAATATCACTAATTACATTGCTATCATTGAGCGGACTTTGAACATTTCTGCCACCTATAAAACCTACCAATTTGCCTGAGACCTCTCCTGCATCACATGAAGCTCCTAAGGACGAAGGTGACAATGCGTTCTCTGTGTTCTTTGGCAACATAGGGTCTTTCTGACAAACTGCTTTTATTAATCGAGCGCGCCATGCATTAGTTGCCCAAGATCTTTCATTATGGACAGTGGTTGCACAGTAAACCTGGTTTTCTGAAATACTAGCCATGACTTCTTTCCCGGAAGGTGAACCTATAAAATGAAACGATAAGTATTTATTCAAACAAGATTTTTCTTAATTATTTTTCTCAAACATTGAGTATTACTGTGTGAAGCATCCTTGCAACATCTTGTTGGATAACTACCCACTTCCATGTCCTCAGGCCCTTCTTTCCCTTCGTTCATAACATTGATCCCTTCACAGCACAACACGAGTTTAGCTTTCAACAAACTAATCACTGAGATAATGATCATCAAATGATAGATGAGAGAACTTCTTTAGCTTTCTTTATCCTATTTGGATTATGAAATATAACATAGTTATTAACATAGTATATACATATGTATTCACATGGCACATGAATTTCAAAAGCTAATGCCATAGTACAGATGCTAGGTAGCAAAGTTCCCTAACAAACCTGAAAAAACAGAAGAGACATAGCTTCATGTCACACGTACAATTCTCTCTGACTATATCAACGGGACTTTATATTAATTGAACTGGACCTTTCTAACATGATGAGCAGCTGACTAGACCAACAAAGATCTGGCAAATGCATATCTTTGGGCCAAAAGGACACACACAAATAATTGTCTTCAAACAGCTAGCTTACTGAATTAGATTGTCTTTAGGACTTACTCGAATCTTGCTCCTGCGATCTCATAGACGTAGATTGCAGGGCATCAATGTTTGTGATTCTATTTGGATTAGCTGTTACTCTCACTGAGGTGTCACTGCGGGTCCGTAGCTGTGATGGCATCTTTTCTGACACCTCTAGGTTATCATATATGTTATCACTGCTCTTTGCACCACCAGCACCACTTTGTTGAGGCGAAGATATTACTATGCTCAGCGTATCTGCATTCCAGCGAAGAGAGGCCTTCCTTGTGCTTAGGCTGGACGCTGCAATTTTAATGTTCAAACCCTCATCTGGAGACCAAACCAGCTCAGAGAGAGGGCTCATCCCGAATTACTCGACTGCATTTACACCTGCACCTGAATGTCGACAATAGGCCTTCAGAAATATATATAAATATTATATTATATAATATCGAGCTTTTGCAAAATCCTGGTACTGCAAGATAGCAAATGAATAAAACTACAAAGAGCAAGTAAGCATGTACTATGCTCTCTATATAGAATGTTGCAACCATCATAAAGGTTAGTTCTTTCTCAGTAGGGATTAGGGAACCATGCAACAGAGATTGTAGTATTTTCATAATTCATAAAGTAGGTGCAGAAACTTGTATGATCTCGATCTTTCCTCTAGAAACAAGTAGAACCCCAGACGAGGTGAATACACGGATCATGACGTGAGAAAACACACGCACCCAACTAAAAAAAGGAAAGCATCATCTGCATCCAATTGTGCTTGTTTTTTGTTTAAAAAAAATACAGAAAGGTACCGAAAGCTGAAACATGCCGAAAACATCAGCAAGAGAGCGGATAATTAAGTACAACGATCTATGATGTGTAAGGCAGAAACAGCCTCACCTCCGGGAGTAGCGAATCACTACCATCGCATCTCACTGCATTCCTCTACCCATCGCCGCGCGCCGGGTGAAGCAGCGCACACTAGCACCGGCCGCCCAGCGCGGTATGGCTACTCGCGCCGGACCGCGAGGCCTACGAGTCGAGAGGGGGTCTCAGCAGGCGGGGATCGCGGCGAACGGCGGCCAGGGGCGGGCGGGCATCCGGCCCGTGGAGCGTCCCGGCGCGGTGAATCTGGCTGGGACTGAGAGCGGCGGCCAAGGAGTAGGGAGGAGGAGGAGAACTGGGGCGCAGCATCCCCGTGAGACTTTGTTGCATGCGAGGGGAGGGAGGGTAAATGAGGCGGAGGCTGCTCCACGTAGAGGCCGCGCGGGACACAAGCCGCCCGTGCGCTGGGTCTACCGGTGTATGCGCTCGGGGGAAGCCCCAGCTCCGCCTCTCGTCTCCGCGCCCACTTCGCCCCCACGGCGGACAGGAGATCGGGCGGCTGCGGCTCGTCGCGGCGGCGGATCGGCGGATGCCGGCCGCCGGATGGCGGGAGTGGCGTGCGGGGGCAGCGGGCCTTTGCCCTTGATGAGCTGTCCGTCTCGTGGTGGGGCAGCGCGTGACAGGGATGGGATTTGGGATTGGGTTGGGAATGCGATGGGGAGGGGGGCGGGACGTGACGGCGGCGAACAGAGGGGGAAAGGATAGGAAGGGATGAGCGCCGCGATCGCTCCCGGGCCCGGCCTGGACCTTCCTCTTTCGGAGCGCACCAATCATGTGCGCTGGCCGGCAAATTCGGGCAAATCCAGCGTAAATTTTCGACTTGCGTTCAGATGAGATGAGACTGGAGCTAGCTACCCCAAGGACGGCATATGTACAGTGCAGGCGTGCAGCTGCTAGGTACGTCGTGGAGTCCTCCCTCCGTCCCACCCGTAATATAAGAATCCGAAGGGTTAAATTTTATATCAAAATACAAGGTCCTGAATAGATAGGACAAAACTAAATGAGGTTAATGGATAGTATAAATTAAGAGGTATAGATGTTATTTTCTCTTACTGTTGTTTGTGGAGTTTGAACCCTTCGGGACCTTATATTTTGAAATGGGAGGGAGTATTGATTGTAGGCTCGTGGCTAGAGAAAGCAAGCGTTTTATATGTAGCTTCTTTGTCTCAGAAATACAATATTAGTTTAAAAATGTAGCTTCTGGCCAAAATTTAGATCGGTCTGTGGACAAATCACACATTTGTGCATCCTTTATATTTTGGCCACTGTCAAGTAAAAAATTTGTCGAACATATACATTTCTATTAGCCCTTGTGTTCAATATAATCCGAGAGTATAATTATGCAAGTGAAGTATGTAACACGCTGCTTTCGACCACTTTTCTTCTTTTGGCAAAACATAGAAAATGTGTATCTTATCAAGCTAAGTTTCAAGATAAATGATAAACCTAAATTGACTTCATGAATTTAAGATCGGATTTGCTGGCCCAATCTGTTGGAGGTGCTCTTTTTTTTTGAGATTGTTGGAGGTGCTCTTAGGGGTGGGGTTTACGTATATGTATTCATAGAGGTTAATGTGCATGTATGAGTGTCTGTGTCTGTATTGATCCTTCGCGAAAGAAAAAACTAAGTTTATCACTATAGTTCAATCAAAACATGGAAAACATGTTAATGGACAAAGGTTAAGCATGTTGGCTATTCACAAACCAAAACCATATTGCTTTGCCACCTAGGGTCCAATATCTTTTTCAGTTTTTCCTTACGGCCGTATGTCACAAAACTAAAAGTCCCTCTGAAATTGTTAACTTAAACTATAACCCACATCCACTTGATTATCTCTCCCTTTCATAGTCATCAAACACCCCTTGTTATTTCCAAAAAGACCTACATATCGTTGACCGCCATCTGTGGCAGCTGCCCTATTGGTAGTATTTTCAATTTGCACCTACCACGTTATCTTTTCTTTTTCATGGATATTCATCAAATCACAGAGTGGGACCATGAATCTTGATCAGAAACGGTTACTAGATTGAGGCAACAATGAAGAAATTGGCATAATCTCTCCAATCATAATGAATGGCTACAAATTGAAACCACAAATGCATCGATAAACCATTTTGGATAAATTGTATAATTATGAAGCTACTTTTTTAGAGGATTGCACACATATCATTTAAATTTATTCAACCTCAGTGTCTACAAAATAATTAGCACTCAAAATCTTACATATATTGACTATTCGCATTTTTCGCAACCCAATACATCACTCTTCCTTTTTGTTGTCAACGGGGAATGCCTAACTAGTAAAAGAATACCCATCTTCCTTTTTTTTTGTCTTCTTTTGTCTGTCACTTCTTTATATGAACACACACAAACCAACTCTCCGTGGCAAGTTTCATTTCGTTATTTTCAAGATCCTCACATCATTCCAAAAGAAATAAAACCATGAATGAAACAACACTTACAGTACAAGGTTTTATTTCACTATTTCTAAGACTATAATAATATTTAATCTATAAAATAAAATGAAAACCTAACTCTCTATGTATATATGGAGGCATTTTTCATCGCCTTGGTAACTAACTAAATCTTAACCCCATAAAAGTTATTTCCATTTTCTTGTAAACTAAATCGTATCCCGACTACATTTACTTATGTGGCACATTATTTAAGGAGAATAAAAGTCCCACTGGGAATGTCATGAAGCCATTCGCAGTGTGAGTTCTATAGACATAAGGCAAATCTCAGTGGGGGGTTTTATGGGGTGTTTCATGGCATTAAATACGCTGATGTGGCATAGGAGAGAGAAAGAGTTTTATGGGATGTGAGAGAGGTTTTATCACCATGACACTCCTTTGGCACAATTACCTAGTTTCCGATCTAGGTAACCGTGTAGTGAAATTGTGTACTGAGACTGCCCTAATGATACACCATCTTAACAAACGTGATGACATGGTAGAATTTTTATGAAAAAAAGATAATTACAGTTTTATGGATCGCTCACCATTCCCAATACTCTAGAAACGGAATGAAAAATTCCATTGAGAGCACCGGGTCCCTGTCACACATTTTATCAACTCCAATTAGTCACTTAGATGCAACATTTAACTGAGAATGGTTTAGGCCTTTTTCAATTGTTAAATCAACCGTTGGCTTAAATATCGTGTAGGAGATATGTTCTTATCCGTTAAGACTCGAACACTAACTTTTATATCTACAAAATGCATACCCGTTAGTCTCACATGATTAGAGTTGCGTGTATGAAATTATATCGTGAATATCATATATCTTATTTTCTCTTCTCTATTTATAGACAAAAATTGATGACACAGTCACGAACTAGCTAACATTTTTTTTTGTTGAGATCACGAACTAGCTATCGTTGGAGGAGGACTCGTGGAATCTTTCGCCGAGCGGAGGGCTCCATTCAGCACGCGCGCCCGCCAAACCACGATTTTAACACACGCCATCAATGACCCGCCTAATCCTTTTGTTTATCATACATCTACCCCTTGCTCACCCATCGATGCCAATAGGCGACGTCACTTCTCTACGGGCCCCTCGGAGCTAAGCTAAGCACTGCTTAGCATTCAACCTACTCTGCTAATCCACGTCCGCAGCGCACAAGACCGCAACCACCGCGCCGCGCCTTTCGGCTGAGGGCCGGCTCGCGTCGCTGTCCGGGCCGGCCCCGGCGGGGCGACGCCACCGCCCTCGGCGCCGCCACCACCTCGCCCCCGCTTTCGTCTTTGGCTCCTTCCGCGGGCAGGGAAGCAACCAAACTACATATATACAGAGAGAGCTGGGCGGAGCAAGTGGTCGGTGATCGCCACCTCTCCGCCGAATCATCGCCTAATACTAGCCGCCAGCTTAGCAAGCTAGCGGCAAACCTTTTTGGCCGCTGCTCCAGACAAGACCTCCCGCCAATCTATCCTGCTGCAAGTCGCAGATCGGGATCTCGCGAGGCTGATTCGTTCTCCAGGTACGTTCTTGCCTGTTCTTGACTCCACGCCACAGGTTTCTGTTAGTTCGTCTCCCGACTTGCTCAGCTCCCGGCTTGTGAGCTTCTTGGCCGAGCCTAGCTTTGTTCTTTCGGTCCCTTTTGCAGTTTTGCTGGACTGGATGATGCTATCGGTCAGCTACTTGAAATTCTTGTTGGGAACTCGAAATAATACCCGTTCTGTTGACTGGAATCGTAGAATTCTAGCTTCGCTTCTTATGGGATTTAGCTATGCCGCCTGAGTTTAGTGTTCTCTGGAAAGAATAGCTTTGAATTCAGTCCGAAGAAAAAGAGAGAAATAGTATCTCTGAACAAGTTTCTGAATTCAGATTAATTCTCCTTTTTTCTGAATTGATCCAACTCTCATGCTCCCTGGTGTTGCCCTTGCAGCAAAATTTTGATGTGTTCTTTTGTTATTTCCTGTTCATGTGGCATAATTGGTGTGTGTTTACTTGGACTTACTCTTTGCAATATTCTCTTGGTCCTGGGTGCCTGTCAATTGCCATTACGTTTGGTGCGGGGCGCTTTTAGTTTATGTTTTCTAGTGCTTCCCAGCCTGGTGCTTGGGCTCCCTGCCTTTTCTCCACCAATGATTAGCTTTAATAATTCACCAAAATGTTCTTTTCTTTTCGACGAACATCCATCAAAACGTTCTCAACTTCTCAATCACACTTAACTTTTATGTCAACGGCTCTATAAGATCTTTTTCATTTTTATCAGGCAGCAGACGTAAGATACTTCTAGCATCTAACTCATAGGCTGTTCATTAACTTCGTTGGTTTCCCTGTAGCCATCCTTATTCAACGGTAGTCATCTCAGAGGCTTTGACCGGTCTTGACAGCTTGGAGCAACCGTCTGAAGATTTGACAGACCATTGGAGATGGGTACAAGGATGCCAATCTTACGCCAAGTATCGAGCGCACTGTCCACGGCGTTGCTGGAGTGGATCTTGATGCTGCTGCTGTTCATTGATGCGATTTACAGCTTCTTGGTCACTAGATTCGCCCGACTCTGCAGATTACCAGCGCCATGCCCCTTCTGCTCCAGGCTCGATCACGTCCTGGGCAACGAGAAACCATGCTTCTACAGGGAATTGATCTGCAAAACTCACAAGTCGGAGATTTCATCCTTGGCCTTCTGCCGCCTACACCAGAAGCTCGCGGGCGCCCAAAGGATGTGTGAAGGGTGCTATGTGCAAACAAGCGATGAAGATCAAGCAGATGAACCTGTGATGGATGTCAATGAACTTGACAGTAATCAAGGAAATGATGATGTTTTGAATTCTCCTACAAGAATTTGTTCATGCTGTGGACAACATTTTAAACGACGGAGATCCTTGCAATCTAGAAAGATTGCACAACTAGACTCTACTGAAGCTGTTGGCTTACCAGATGTTTGCACGGATTACTCTGTAGCATGTCAAGTGGATGAGTCTTTGGAACCTAAAGATATTTACCACCAAAGTGATTCTATGTCTCATGAGAGAGAGAGTCTGCTACAGATGACATCTGACTCCGAGGTTGAGGTTCCTTGTACCCATGACGTGAAAAGCTTGGAAGGAGACTTGCAAGAAGATGCAGCTTCTGAACAGCCGCCTGTTCCTCTTTCCCCTGAGGTGATCAAGGAATCTGAAAGTAAGCTCGAGAAGGAGCTTAATGTTACTGACGCATGTGATCCATCCTCGCCATGTCCTGGTGCGGATGACCATCCTGATGGCAGGATTGATGGGGACCGGATGGAAGAAAAGGGAAGCACATTAACAGAATGGGCATCCCAGCACGCTACCATAGCTGTTAGAGAAGATTCAGGTTTAAAAGGTATTTTGTTTCACAAACTCGGACAGTTTACATATGCTGCCACTTGTTTTCATTTGATAGATTCAATAATAGGGTGACTAATCATGCAGATGCCGATATTTCACAAATTCCACCTGCATCAAGTGATGGGCAACCTAAGATTTTTAGTGAAACTGAACCATCTCAGAGCACAAATGAAGACAACGCTGACCCATTTACATGTCAGTTCACAATACTAGAAGAGCACTATGTTGTTTCAGGGGAAAGAAATACAAAAGGTATGCTCTCCTGATTCTTGATTGTAAGAATGAAAATGGTGTTTTGCATTTATCCATCTAACCCCAAACAAAAAAAAATACTAGATAATCTGGAACGAGCTCCTGGGCCAGAAATTACTGGCAGATCAAGTGGGGAATTTCCCCAAAGAACTGCATCAGCGACAGATCCACAAATAACTGAACTCGCAGCACAGAACATTCACCACGTTGCTTCAGAAGATGTGGATGTTGAAGGTTTGTTCGTTTTGACTTTTCTTTCTGATATTAGCATTTATACACATTTGCTAACTTAATCTAATTAAAGGACTATTATGTTTACTCGATCAGATGATTGCGGGGATATCTGTGTTTCACAAGTTGGTGCTGATTCAGAAAAAATTGGTGAAGTTGAAGGTTCTACTAAGAAAATTGAGCCCAAAGGTGAGATGGGGACACATGAACTGGTAGTCCAAGATCCTTATACTGATCCCAAAGATTTTACAGATAAAGGTTAGTTAACAATGCTTTCTGTCCGATACCAATTTTAAGGTCAGTACTTACATATAACTATTTTGCTCAGATTATGTGGACGAAGCTCATATTCCAGCAGCCGCTATTAGATCAAGTGGTGAAGGTCCTCGGGATCATGGTACGGTTGAGGACCCAAGAGCAAGTGAAGCCACTGTTGAAAGGAGACCATCTCTAAGCACTCAGATTAGCATGAACGAAGCCTATAGGCTTGCCATTGGCAGCAACAGTAGCTTGCCATCCCCAACGTTGACGGAGGTGATCCTTGGAAAGGACTCTACTTCTAGCATAAACGAAGAATTAAGGTTACTGTTATCACAGCTCTCAGCTTCCAGGGGGCTTGAGGCGCCATGGCTTGATCCAGGGCCTAGCCCCCGTGCATACGGACGTGGTGATGAGCTGGTAGTACAGAACATTACCAAAAGAATTTCACTGGAGAGAGACACATCCGGTTTGGAGTCACTAGATGGAAGCATTGTTAGTGAGTTGGAAGGTGAAAGCAACATTGACCGGTTAAGACGGCAGATCGATCTTGATCGGAAATCGATACATCTGCTCTGCAGGGAACTTGAAGAAGAGAGGAATGCCTCAGCCATTGCTGCAAGTCAGGCGTTGGCTATGATCACCAAGTTGCAAGATAAGAAGGCTGCAATGCAAATGGAAGCTTCACATTACCAACGGATGATGGAAGAACAAGCAGAATATGATAGTGAAGCACTTGCAAAAGCTAACGAGTTGCTTGCTGAGAGAGAGCAACAAATAGAGGAACTGGAAGTTGAGCTTGAAAGCTATAGGAGACAGTATGAAGGTGAACCAATAGAGAAACATGCTAAAGCCTCGTTTGAAAAAGAAAATGCCCATACAGCTTTGCTTGAAGAAGGTCTTGAAGTTCCTATGATCAACACACCAAGGGGCACAAATTCTTTGATGACTTTTGAAGAGGAGAGAGCATATATAGCCACTAGTTTGAGAAAGTTGGAGCAGAAGCTTCAATCCTACTCCAATAATAGCACTTCTGATGATTTATCCAGTTCAGATGCTATAGAGGATGACCTCTCGAACAAAGCATCTGTCGCAGAAGACAGCTCATTACATTGTCAGGATAGCTCAAGGAAGAAAAAAGAGCATATTTCCTTGGGTAAGGGTGCCAGCTCATCGATATTGAGTGGGGAGGTTGATCTAACCACAGTTCAGGAAGAGATTGTAAGCTTGAACAGAAGGCTGAAGACGCTGGAAGGAGATCGGAGTTTTCTTGAACATAGCATAAACTCCCTCAGAAATGGAACCGAAGGTCTGATGTTTATACAGGAGATTGCTTGCAACCTGAGAGAACTACGGGCAATAGCTACTGACAAGTAGGCTGCAACAACATGTGCAATATAGGTTCCAACTCAGCATGGGCATTGTGAATTTTGTATCATCTAAATCAAAAGATTGTTGTTGTAACTAGGATGCCAGATACTACTGTAATTATTTCGAATGAACTTCCATTTTTTTTCTGTAATTGTAGGAGGCAGAACATTTTAATCAAAGCTTTGAGTCACAAAAAAAAATTGCAAATGACATAAAAAAGTATGTGGACATGACCTGGTAGTGGTTGAGACTTTCACAGTACCTTTATCCGGGCTCCAAGTTTGCATTAGACTTAAAATGCCTTGTCATGTAGTTTTCCAACAGTGATGCTGCAAAGTCCAATCACGCTTCCACATTCCCCAAGCCCCTAATCATAGCCAGCACAACCTCACACTGAAGCATGAAACAAAAAGTTTCGCAACAATGGGTGGGGCGGCGGTTTACCTGCTTCGCTTGTTAACAGCAATTACGTACTCCCAACAGCAGAAAATAACATACAAGCACTATAGTGATATACTTCGTGCAGGTAACTCATTACATGATCTATCCTTTCTTTCCCATTTGAACTTTAGAAAAATTAAGATAAAGGCCATGGCAAACCTTAGATTGGCACCATGGTCGGTTAAAACAAGTGTTATTACTGGTTGTATACAGGCATCACCATTGCCCGTTGGCACGGCGACATAGATATTCTGGGTATTCCCCATTCACCCTCCCACTTGCTAAATTAGTATAGTCCCCCAGCCTCTGTGAGAATGTATTAGAATTAATTCCAAGGTTCACTGCTGGATTTGGATGGCTATATAGCCAAGGCTTTGGTGCAGCCGAGTCCAACCTTCCATTGGAGTAAACATCCAATGTGGAAAGTTGCCCATCTCGCAGCCTATGCAGAGCACTCTGTGTGTCATAGGCCCTCTGGTAACCCTCATCATAGTAATGGTCGGTCAAGTTAAACCGGCCAGAACTACTTACAGAAGCCATTTCAGAGTCTGCAATATTGCCTCCTGAAGGAAATCGCATGCCAAATGTGTGATATTCATGGAGCGGAGAGGCAGTCATACACGCACTGCTTTGTTCTTCGTCAAGCAAGTCATTGATAATATCAATGTGCGGGAATTCTTCACCCACTGGCCCCTGCTGCTGGTGTGAAACAAAACTTGCAGGCATTTCACTCTGGAACTGCCTATATCGTAGTACATCCAATCTGCCCTGTTCTGTTCTGCTGCTGCTCACTTGCTGATAAGAAATATCTTTCCACGGGTGCCCAGGCACGTTGCAATTGGTTATTTGCTGGTTAGGAACATCGTCTTTCCACATATGTCTGTTACCATCTCTATTACCTTTGCTTGAGTGCCACTTATCAAGAGTTTCTGAGTTGCTATGCCCAAATGTGTAGGTTTGCCTACCTGGTAATTGGCCATTCCTTTCAATAGAAGACGCCATGACAGATGTTGCTGATGCATATGCTGACAATGGCTGTGAAGCTGCAGTGTATTGGCCAACAGAAGTTGTTTGCTCAAGACATGATTGGGTTGTATTCAGGCTACCCTTACCAAGGAAAGCATCTCGGTAGGCCTGTGTTATAATTGGGGCAGACGGGGAAGACTCGTCGCTCAGTCGTTCAGACACAGTCAGTGAGCGCGAAAGCAATGGAGAAACTTGGACTGACGGTGTAGGTGGCGTTGACCCTGATTCCTGGAACAGAGGGGCACTTGTAGGCCTTGATGTTGGAGTTTCAGTTCTGGGTACAGAAGTGACTACAGGCTTCTCAGAAACTGTATCTTCTTGAGCTTTTGAGATAGATGTAGACGGAATCTGTCGCGATACTGAGTTATGCTGCAAAACTTTATCAACTCGGGGTGTGGGTGATTTTGGGGCAGCTGATATGGCTTTAGCAACTTTATCAAGCTGTGATGTAGAAGATTTTGCGATTGCTTGAGTAGCTTTAGCAACTGTATCAACCTGTGGAAGAGGTGATTTTGGAAGAGCTGGAGTAGCTTTGCCAACTGTATCAACCTGTGGCAGAGGTGATTTTGGGGGAGTTGGAATAGCTTTATCAACTAGCGGTGACCCTGAGGGCATCAAAGTAGCTCTCTCAATTTGCTGACTTGAACATGGTACATGTTCTTCGCATGATACTGGCTCAAGTTTACTTGGAGTGGGTGTGGCAATAGGCAGAGATTTGGTGTTTACAGTGGATGTTGCCATTGCTGGAACAGCTCCATTACTGTCATCACTTGTGGCTACAGGTAAAGACTTTGGAGGTGGTGCATTAATATTTCCACCATTAATAGTTACCAAGGATAAGTCTGATCATGCCTCCACCTTCCCCAAGCCCCTAATCATGCCCAGCACAACCTCACACTGAAGCATGAAACAAAAAGTTTCGCAACAATGGGTGGGGCGGCGGTTTACCTGCTTCGCTTGTTAACAGCAATTACGTACTCCCAACAGCAGAAAATAACATACAAGCACTATAGTGATATACTTCGTGCAGATAACTCATTACATGATCTATCCTTTCTTTCCCATTTGAACTTTAGAAAAATCAAAATAAAGGCCATGGCAAACCTTAGATTAGCACCATGGTCGGTTACAACAAGTGTTATTACTGGTTGTATACAGGCATCACCATTGCCCGTTGGCACGGCGATATAGGTATTCTGGGTATTCCCCATTCACCCTCCCACTTGCTAAATTATAGTCCCCCAGCCTCTGTGAGAATGTATTAGAATTAATTCCAAGGTTCACTGCTGGATTTGGATGGCTATATGGCCAAGGCTTTGGTGCAGTCGAGTCCAACCTTCCATTGGAGTAAACATCCAATGTGGAAAGTTGCCCATCTCGCAGCCTATGCAGAGCACTCTGTGTGTCATAGGCCCTCTGGTAACCCTCATCATAGTAATGGTCGGTCAAGTTAAACCGGCCAGAACTACTTACAGAAGCCATTTCAGAGTCTGCAATATTGCCTCCTGAAGGAAATCGCATGCCAAATGTGTGGTATTCATGGAGCGGAGAGGCAGCCATACATGCACTGCTTTGTTCTTCGTCAAGCAAGTCATTGATAATATCAATGTGCGGGAATTCTTCACCCACTGGCCCCTGCTGCTGGTGTGAAACAAAACTTGCAGGCATCTCACTCTGGAACTGCCTATATCGCAGTACATCCAATCTTCCCTGTTCTGTTCTGCTGCTGCTCACTTGCTGATAAGAAATATCTTTCCACGGGTGCCCAGGCACGTTGCAATTGGTTATTTGCTGGTTAGGAACATCGTCTTTCCACATATGTCTGTTACCATCTCTATTACCTTTGCTTGAGTGCCACTTATCAAGAGTTTCTGAGTTGCTATGCCCAAATGTGTAGGTTTTATAGCCTGGTAATTGGCCATTCCTTTCAATAGAAGACGCCATGACAGATGTTGCTGATGCATATGCTGACAATGGCTGTGAAACTGCAGTATATTGGCCAACAGAAGTTGTTTGCTCAAGACATGATTGGGTTGTATCCAGGCTAACCTTACCAAGGAAAGCATCTCGGTAGGCCTGTGTTATAATTGGGGCAGACGGGGAAGACTCATCGCTCAGTCGTTCAGACACAGTCAGTGAGCGCGAAAGCAATGGAGAAACTTGGACTGACGGTGTAGGTGGCGCTGACCTTGGTTCCTGGAACAGAGGGGCACTTGTAGGCCTTGATGTTGGAGTTTCAGTTCTGGGTACAGAAGTGACTACAGCCTTCTCAGAAACTGTATCTTCTTGAGCTTTTGAGATAGATGTAGACGGAATCTGTCGCGATACTGAGTTATGCTGCAAAACTTTATCAACTCGGGGTGTGGGTGATTTTGGGGCAGCTGATATGGCTTTAGCAACTTTATCAAGCTGTGATGTAGAAGATTTTGCGATTGCTTGAGTAGCTTTAGCAACTGTATCAACCTGTGGACGAGGTGATTTTGGTAGAGCTGGAGTAGCTTTGCCTACTGTATCAACCTGTGGCAGAGGTGATTTTGGGGGAGTTGGAATAGCTTTATCAACTAGCGGTGACCCTGAGGGCATCAAAGTAGCTCTCTCAATTTGCTGACTTGAACATGGTACATGTTCTTCGCATGATACTGGCTCAAGTTTACTTGGAGTGGGTGTGGCAATAGGCAGAGATTTGGTGTTTACAGTGGATGTTGCCATTGCTGGAACAGCTCCATTACTGTCATCACTTGTGGCTACAGGTAAAGACTTTGGAGGTGGTGCATTAATATTTCCACCATTAATAGTTACCAAGGATTGCTCTGGGCCCTTCCGAACCTGAGTTGTCTTTTCCAAGGAGTCAGATGAGGATGTCGAGGATGAACTTGCTGCTGCCTCAGCAGCTGCCTTCTTTTCCAAATGGGCCTTGAGTAGTTCCCTTCCCTCAATTTCCTTCTGAAACAAGCATAAATGGAAATTGACGAATCAATTTATTTATCAGCAGATAAATAAAGTGCTACAGAACAACTATAATCTTGATATGGAATGACTAACAAAATTAAATAAAATTCCAATTCAGGAAATGGATCATCAGAGAACATTTTTTTTCTTTTTAAGGACATCTATCAAGTAATATGTTACAAATATGGTAACCAGCAATAAGTTTTCAGACAAACATTTCGAAAATCTTGATGTATCCAGTTAAAGTATATTCACATATCTGGAGGCAGTTCATGTTTTTTGTGCAAGTGTGCATACACCAAAAAAGGGAGAAATTGGCGCCTATCAGAACATGTGTAAACAAGTCATATGTGCTCTCAAGCCGAAACATTATCCGCAATATCTTAGCAACAGCTCCTGTGTTGACTGTTCAAATTTCAAAGCATGGTATTTACAGTATCAGGCATCTGCATCTTACATTTTGTAGTTTTCCAGAGAAAAAAATCTTGAATTTTACAAACTACTATAGTTTCACTCTAATACAATGAAAATCTCAACCATTAATCATGAAGCAACAATCTTTTTGGGAAAATTATATCTCAAAAGGATTATTTAAATTATAAATTGGAAACTGTAAGCTATAGAAAGTATAATAGTAATATAAATAAATCTGACTCCAGAGAATCAAAATTGAGATAGATAAAGAGTGAGTTCAAGCAAGGCAGTTTATCCTAAACGATTGAGTGAAAAATCAAGAATAACTAAACCACAATTAGAAAATAATGCCTGACACTTTCTGAGAAGAGTAGTTTCACCTCGTGTAGTCGTTGCCCAAGCTCACGAAGCCTATCTTTTAATGTGAGTAGAGCCGTCTCTTGGTCACGCCTTGGAACTGGACTACAACCATACGTATTGCGATCTGAACAGCTAGATGAGGGAAGATCATCTTCGTATTGGGAAGTGATTATACTGCTAATGACTCTGGTGCGCCGATTTCTCCCTCTGTATAGTTATAATAATTAATAAAATCCAAGTTCTGAACAGAAGTATTGCAAACTTTTTTCTTTGAAAAATGAAGTATTGCAAACTTAGATGTTGCTAACCTAGTAATATGGCTTGTACTGTCTAGCAAGTTATTTATTTTGCCTCGTATGCTGCTCACAGTAGCAGACACAGATGTTACCAGCGACTCGATGTCCACAGTAGAATCCTTCTCGCATGCCTGCACATTTTTCATCTCTGTTAGCATTAATCTTGTTACTAGAGAGTTGTGTTAAGGTTCAGCTAGTGTCTAGGTCCATTCCTATTAGTGATAGCTATATTTTAGCTCGTAGTTAAAAAGAATAATATGCAGATCATATGGTCATTGACTGCATTAACATCATGTGCAGATGTGCAGCCTGGATCAGCTATATATATGTGAGAAAACAATGAGGAGCTGGTGTGGCCAAAGTCAACATGTACGCTGCTGTGTTCTTATGGGTGTGCCGCCAGAGCACAAGTACTAGTGTGTTTGTTATAAACACCTAGGAAGTGAGGGAGTGATGCAATACTAGTGCGTTTCACAGGTTGTGTAATCTTGTGTAAACACACGTGTCAGTTTGGCATACCTCAATTGATCCATCTATATTGTCTGACACATCTGAAGCACCATCCACAGAGTTGTCAAGTTTCACAGACAGCAGTTCTGCATGCTTAGAATTCTCCCTATCATGATTTGTGCTTCCATCTCGACCCCTTTCTAGAAAATTTGGATCAGGTTTCTCCTCTCTTTCCTTGTCCTTAACCTTACGACTGTTCTTCTTTTGTTTGGCCTGAAATTATTAGTGTAAGAAAACCAATATCTAAAATCTGACGTAATAAAAAAAGAAATGGGGACAACTGGGCATTAATAAGAGATATACCACTAAAGTAGAAAGTCAGAACAGGTCACTGAATTTAACTTGCAATATGGTTAACAAAACTGGTTTTCGGTCATGCAAAGCTTCCAGGCTTCTAGCGCACTTAACAGCAGCAAAACAGGATAACTTGCGAAACATTAGGAGCTACAAATCAGAGCTTACCCTATTTTTACTGAAACAAATAGAAAACCGTCGGAAATTACTTGATAGTTAATGTTTGATGAACCTTGGGACTATGGCAATGGTTGCTTGGCCGCACGATGTGCACGGCAGCAGTGCACTGGCCAACAGCAGTTCACATCCAGGAACTAGTTAGTTTGCATTAGGTAGTAGCATAACATACACACATTATAATTTACATGCTATTTGGCTTGGAAGCATACTTAGCTTATTAGACACATATCCATCTATTAGCCGAATCAATCTGTTAGCAGTTTAGCAAGCATGTTTTTTTTGGGATGGCCATATAACGACTTCCGGGTATGTCATCTCCTTTGTGGGCAAGCAAGAAATAAATAAGTTTCAGCATGAATGGAGTCTCATGCAGCAGGAATGAGCCCTGCCTAAGACGAGAGTATTCTCGCCATTATTCCATCCTGCCAGTGGTTCAGACCCTCCAGGAATTTGCCTCCACCCTCGGTCCTCACACCCTTAACCCAGTCCATATTCATTCTCAGTCGCCATACGAACAGTTGGTCTTCTATGGCTTCGTTAACTTATAGCAGAAATAATACAGACTTTGCTTTAAAGGTCCCCAAAAAAAACATTGCAGCAGTAAAGACGTTTAAACTTGATCACATGACCCTCTGGAATTTGAAATGTTCTTCAAAAAGGTTGATTCTAGTCAAAGGAAATGGGCCAGGATTTTAGTCACTTTAGGCCCAAACAAAATCAGGCCCCAGTTTTCTTTTCTCAACATCCCACTGAGAAAATTGATTGGCATCTATAAGTTAACACCAGGAAGCTATTACAGCAACTTGCCAATAATAGGGCGGATACGACGAACCAACCTGAGGTTTGAAACTCTAGAGAATAGGAAACTTGCTATGCATCACGCAAATCAAACAAGAGCACTTAAAAAATAATCATCAGGAATACTAACAGAAAAGTAACAAACTCATAATGTACATATTCGTTCGATTTCCTTCCAGTTAACGAACTTGTTCAAGCAAACTACAGTAATAGGAAAGATTTCATCATGTCACCCTGACCCCAACCACATTAAACCTGACGTGAGAAATCAAAACAAAGACAGGGGGTCCTCTGAACCACATTAAGAATGCAACCTGTTTTTTCTTAGCACGCTTATCCTTCTCAATGGCACAACCCCGCTTCCCCTTCTCATTCTCAAGGAGTTCCTCTTCACGAATAAGCTCCTCTTGTCTCTTCAACGCAACAGCTTCTTTATAGGCAACCTCAATCCCACTAACATGAAAGCAAATGTCAGGACATCGGAGTATGCCATTAGATCTCTGGCAGAATGAGAAATGAATCCAACTTGTGTATACAAAACATTTATCTGTGATAAAGAACTGAAGAGCACACTTTGATGCAAGGAAAAAAAGAAAATAGATTGAACAATTTCATAGGTACTCAAAATATTTTGGTAGAAAGGACTAAGCATGATATTTGAGAAAAAAAAAGACTAAGCATGAGATGACACCAGAACAAACAAATTTGGAAAGACAGATGAAAACATAAATGGTTGAGAAAATTCATGGTCTGGACAGTAAATTAATCACACAGGGATAACAAGATGATCAAAATAAATAAATCTTATACCTAAATATATGAGACAGCACAAATGTTTCAAGTATCTTCTGACCAAAAACAGTTAGGCGCCTTTCTTCACGCTCAATAGAAATTTTGTTAACTTCTCCAGAACCACCATCCTGGAAGGATGAGAATAATAAAAAAAAAGTGAGCAGCAAAATAATAAGTACACTGCACAAAATATTAGTAATGCTAGCAAACTCAGACATAAAGACCACAAGGAGAACAGTTGATGATTGAAGAAGATTTACACTGCCACTTGTCACAAGAAAAGGTACCATTTTTGTTAGCATTAATCTTGTTACTAGATAGCTGTGTCCAGGTTCAGCTAGTGTCTAGGTTCATTCCTATCATTGCTAGCTAGATTTGAGTTCGTAGTTAAAGAGAATAATATGCAGATCATATGGTCATTGGCTGCATTAATTAGGAGTATATTATGGGCAGATATGCAGCCCTGCATCAGTTATATACGTAAGAAAACCATGAGGGCTAGTGTGGCCTGAGTTAACAAAATACTTGTGTGCTGTTGTATTCTTATGGATGTGCCACCAGAGAAGAGATACTAGTGTGTTTGTGATAAACAACTAGAAAGTGATGGAGTGGATTACAACAATTTTGACTGCCACCCTCAGATATAGAACTTCCAGGACTGAGGAGTGTGGATTAAACAAATTTGGAGTTTAGTGAAGAGTTCAAGGGGTGATATGAACTTCTCGAATAATTAAATCCCACCCCAGAAATTAACACACCAATGACAGGTTGGAGAGTAACTAATCTAAGTGAGGAAGCATAATTAGTAGGAACACGAGTTTATTTTCCCTTTTTTTATGTGTGTGCCTATCTGCTGGTGGTGGTTCATGGGTGGGTGGGGGTTGGGGGTATTTGGGTCAATCCAAAACTCATCCAAGTGAACTAATCCAGATTCAAAAGCAATAAAAATGGAGCAGAAAAAAATTAAGACAATGATCCAAATACCCATTGAGTACCCACTTGCATTCCTGATAGGAAAACAAAGAAGAAACACTAATGTCATAGAAAGGGACAATCATGATAGAATTCATCTGTGGGAGAAAATCTAATCTTGACTATAAAACTAAGAGCAGATTAAATCATAAAACAAATACCTACCTTAGAACGACTTTGGGGACATTTGTCATCTTTTGATGACAGAGATTGACAAGGCAAGGGCTCGAAAGCTGCCCTCTCAAGCAGTGCTATGAAATCACCAGCCAAAACAAACATGTCCATATCAATATGGACCATAGGTGCTGGAAGCTCCTCCAAGTCCATTGATGTTACTGTTCCTTTCTTACCATTGTTATGGCCCTCAAGTGCCTTCAAACCAGTATACAGAGCATCCATAACTAATGTTGAGGTGACTTCTTTCTCGAGAAAAAAATGCTTCACCACTACTTTCAATATGGTGTCTCTCTTTTCCCTGGACATGCGACGTTTTGTTGTGGGGTCAATGTCGAGCCAGAATGCACGGAAACTGTAACAGAAAGAAAGATCAGCATGCATTAGAGTATACCAGTAAGAAAATGACAAGCATTAAACCTTTCATTGTCGCATAACATTCAAAAGGTTCATTATCTAACCTGGACCACCTCGTTTTATCATCAATGAGCCTGATAAGTTTACGTCTGCGTTCTTCAATAAAGCGTCGGTAAATTTGCTCTATATTCGTCATGTATACACGGAGCAATTCTCGACGATAAGGGCGATCAAGACAACGGAATGGTCTATCCACTTTCTCTCTCCAGTACCCAAAAACATACAAGATAATAGTCACAGTTTAGTTTTTGATTAATTGATAAGGACTCGGTATGAAGAAGAAGAAAACAATGAGAGAGGCATTCTAAAGTATAGCTGAGCTGAGAAAATAATAGGTGTACACAAGAACAATAAAGATAGAAGCTAAGGTTCAAACAACAGTAGGTAAAGGGAGGGCCTCAAATATAAGGAACACTGGATGAAATACAACAGAATACATGCTTCTTGCAATAAAACAAAATAAAAAGATTACAACGAAGGTTTCTACTGCATGTGCAGTTACATTTTGTAACATAACAAAGATAGCAAAGTTAGAAGTTTAGAGGTCTATGTTTGAACTATCTAGAAGAGAACAGATACCGCTAACAAGACTACCTCAATGAACTATTCATAAAAAATCTCTGGTACTTTAAAAACATGGAAATTGCAAATCAAGAAGAATATTTGTGGAATATTTCATTGGGTGAGGAACTCGGGTATAGTTTATACTTTATATTTAACCATAGGGATCCTAGGTTGTAAAGAATTTATTTGTTCTAATCATGAACACAAGTGAACAAAAGGTTCCAATCATGAAAGCTGAAAACTGACAAACTAACTACCTGATTACTTGAACTTGAGCTATGATTTCAAGAACATCGTCAACAAGAAAACCATCTTGAATCTTTGACAATTCCATAAACTTTTTCCATCCCCAATCATGTTCCTTCTTCCAGAATCTGTGTAAGGTGTCTGCAAAGTCACTAAGTCAAGCTCTGAAGCTGGATGTTTAGTATAAAAGGAGGAAAACATCATTTCAGATCACCTGAATATTTAACTTTCTTTGGATCAAGGTTGCCCACGGCTATCGTAAATTGTGCAAAATGGCCCCATCCTTAAAGTGCCAAAGCCATGATTAGAAAGGGAAAAGATATTCAGAGGACAAAAGATAGTTTAGGCAACATAGTAGTACCAGACCTGGGAGGAGTTTGTCATGATCAGCAACACAAAGAAACAACGATAAGTGGTTGGAGACATCACATCCTTGAGGGTAA
>OAMR01000974.1:291126-315897 GCA_900205405.1 Echinochloa crus-galli
CTGGTACTTTAAAAACATGGAAATTGCAAAAAAAGAAGAATACGTGTGGAATATTTCATTGGGTGAGGAACTCAGGAACAGTTTATACTTTATATTTAACCATAGGGATCCTAGGTTGTAAAGAATTTATTTGTTCTAATCATGAACACAAGTGAACAAAAGGCTCTAATCATGAAAACTGAAAACTGACAAACTAACTACCTGATTACTTGAACTTGAGCTATGATTTCAAGAACATCATCAACAAGAAAACCATCTTGAATCTTTGACAATTCCATAAACTTTTTCCATCCCCAATCATGTTCCTTCTTCCAGAATCTGTGTAAGGTGTCTGCAAAGTCACTAAGTCAAGCTCTGAAGCTGGATGTTTAGTATAAAAGGAGGAAAACATCATTTCAGATCACCTGAATATTTAACTTTCTTTGGATCAAGGTTGCCCACGGCTATCGTAAATTGTGCAAAATGGCCCCATCCTTAAAGTGCCAAAGCCATGATTAGAAAGGGAAAAGATATTCAGAGGACAAAAGATAGTTTAGGCAACATAGTAGTACCAAACCTGGGAGGAGTTCGTCATGATTAGCAACACAAAGAAACAACGATAAGTGGTTGGAGACTTCACATCCTTGAGGGTAAACTAGAATATACCTGCAGAAAGTAACATTTGCAAATGAGCAAGAGATTGACTTGCCAAAAGAACATCTAATCAGTATGCATCACAAACTGAGTTCTTAACAATTTAGAATAGTGAACTCAGAAAAAACACATAAGCTACTCAAAAAGGGTAACAATAATAGCATACCATGCAGGAGATAAGATGGTTTACAACTTGACATAGATAAAGTAACTAGTTCAAGGGTATTGGAAATGTTACAAGAACTAGAATGCAGAAGAAAGGGACTAGAAGATAGTCTAATAGCAATCTCCAGACTCGAGCTTGAGTTTGGCACTGGTCAAATAAAACTAAAATCATTGGTAGGATATGCATAAGCAACAAAACCAATTTGAGAGAATCATTGGGGTCCAGCAATTGTCAATATATCAGCAAGACAGACAAGTATTACACATAAGAAGTTGTGTCATTCAGCAAAGGCCAAAGATAACAGTAACAAAATAATCTATGGAAGCCAATAAAGTTAAAAAGATCAACAATACTCACAACATACAACCAACAGTGACAACATTCATACTTAATAATGAAGCAGGAATCTTTCAAAATACAAAGGACTTGTGGTTTGATATGTATATCTTCAAAACCCGACCATTTTTTTACTTTCCACAAGACAACAGTAATCAAGGTATCAAACTATCAATTATGTACAAACAACTCCTAGCACAGATTCAAGATTCGCAATCGCGCGCAATGTAAAATAAGAAATGTACAACTCAAGCAGAGAATGTAGCACCATGCTGAAATCAAATGAAAACTACCCCAGCTAATCATCAAACAAAATTTACATAAATTAGGAAAAGCACAATTTATGTTTATCACTAACAATGAGGGCACTAGAGTTTAACATCATTATGACAACATTTGGCAGTTCTCTTACTTGCAGCATTGTCACATAAAACAGTGAAAAAACATGAGCCCTAGAATAAGAAAAGAAGAAAAGAGGGATGCCACAACATGTTTTAGTCAACCATCAAAGGGAATCCTACCACTTGTAACCACCAGCTTCAAATGGTTCGCTTTTCATTTCTCTCTTCTTCTCCTTCGAAAAGTTATCTATTCTCCAAGTATATCGCCCAAATAAATCCAAAGGTCTGGGCCCTGAGATCATAATTTTCAGATATGAGTTCAATGAAATGCAACCACAACTGACACCCTACCGGTAAAATTAAGAAAAAATATATAAATGCTTTGCCAGAGGGCGGGGACATGTAAGAAATTGACTACAGCTACCAGTGTCAAAATCAGATCTGAACTGAGAACAAGTACCCAGATTTGTCCCTTAGTCAACTAACCACTAATACAGGTGAATGGACGTGATTAGGTTGTAATTGAGATAATATAAGTAAGACTTCAATTCTACATTAATAAGTAATAAGAAGCATTGGAACAAAGTTTTTGAGAAGTTCAATTTTATAGAAGTGATTTATTCATTCACAAGGATGGGAATAAAGTGCATGATGATAGCCTAAAAATATATAGGTTACTGCACGGCTTATTTTGAGTGCAAGTACCCATGTGGTTACAATTGAACACAAATGTACATGAGCACAAGACATACTGCTACTGATACATGTAAAAAAATCAGACCAAATCCTCGAGCACACTGAACAGTTAGCATCCAGGTTTTAGCCTGCATGGATCAATTACTCAATATACCTTCAGTAATTTGCAAAACTCTCAAACATGAAGATAAGAAAGTAACCATCAAATATCTCCAAGGAGATATATCCAACATATATGTTGCAGCATATTTCTAAGGCAAGTGTCAGTGCTTTAACCAAGAGAAGCATCATCCTTTTAGCAGCTCCAGCAATATGCAAGGCTAATGGTACAGGTAGCTAACTAATGCTGAGCCCTATGTAGCAAATTTATCATCAGACTTACCTGCTCTAGAAACCGAATCCCATGGACCCTTTCAGGATGTAACATGGGAAACTTCCTACTTCAATTGGAGTGCACATGGTTAAGAGTTTAGGTTTCTCCAGCAACTTTTTGCTCTGCCTTCAGATATAGTGCATTTCAAAATTTAGATTACATTTGATTCAGGGTTAAGATGCAAATAGAAGTTTGGCCAGAAAAGGTTGAAGTGTTTAACCCACATAATCCAAGATTAAGCCAACAAAAGGGGTAAACAGTATTTTAGACTAACTATACTTGCTGCATAACACAGAAAATGAGCCAAGCCAACCTAACTGGTAAGGATTGGTAACCTAGTTATTTTAGGTCTGAACAACCCAAAAGTGCAATATTCAGTGGGAAGACTGTAGTGCTGATAAAAATTTTACATCGGTAATGGACCAGAGGAATAAATTACTAATCATAGAAATAGTGATGTTTGTTGATGTTTCGTTCAAACAAATACACTGAAAAAAGATATAGATCTTTCAGTTTGGAAGTTGTAATCTCAGCCCATAATGTCACACCGGACATCCAGCACTATTCAACCAGCTCTATATCTAAGTGTCATAAGTAACTAGTCATCAGAAAAGGGTAGATGTTTTCTTTCTCCTGAAGATGGTATCAATTTTTTTTCTGGATTTGATTTGAATGTAAGGCTAGCAATAAAGGTAGTCCATCACGCACCAGGATCATCGTCATCACCGTCGTTGTCCCAAAAGGGAGGGGATGTTGATGGGATCCCATTATCAACCTGCTCGCAAGATCGCCACTCAGAAAGCGAATCACCAGATACACAACGATCCTCGTTACCTGACCCAGTGCTGCTCGCAGCAGAATCATCAGTTATGACAGCACCAGCCATCAGGTTTGACATTCCAACAGTTCTCTAAAGTCACACGGCTGCATATTGAAACAACAAGCACAAAGTTACATTGAATTCAGTACACTTACAGTTCAAGTTAACAGATTCAAATGTATGATAAATTCTCAAGATTTCCATTGGAAGCCCCAGAATTGGTAATAAAGCCATACATCCCATAAACATAGCATAGGAATCAAATTACCACCCAATTAAAAAGGTGTCTCTATTGCAGGCTCAACATCACTAAATTTTATTGGAAAGAATGGGCGAAAATCAAGCTAAAGCTACTACTCCAGCCAGGGCCGGACTAGGTGTCGGGCATAAGGTTCAGTTGGAATCCTTTTTTTTAACAAACTACAGTGGTACTTATTTAGGCACCCAGAAGCCCATATGGTGCCAAGAAGCAACTCGTGTTGAATATAACCAAACCCATGGATGGGTGGAGTGAGATAATAGGGCACCACGCAGCACAACAAACCGTTGTAGAAGAGAGAAATATTAGATTGAAACGAAACCAACTAGTAGGACAACCGAATCCATCCAACCAAGCTATTATTACTTCCAATCCGCGCTGGCATGGATCTCCACATCACTAGCACGACAGAGGAGCGACGGACTGAGCTACGGTGGCGGAGGATCCGGGGAGAGGGAGAGGGACCGGCGGCCTGGAGCCGCTCGGGCTGCGTTGGTAGCCTACCACTCCCTGCCCTGGTGAAGCATTTACCTGCGTCCGCGGCGACCGACTGCCGGCGAGAAGCGGCGAGACGAGCTACGGCGGCGGCGGCGATGCTCTCTGGACGGCAAGAGGAGAAAGGGAGCAGGCAGGAGAGAGAGAGAGAGAGAGAGAGAGAGAACGAGCACTATAATTGGGAGCTTAGGGTGTGATGTGTTTCTTCCTCCAGCGGCCAGCTTGCTTCCGCCGAGATGCGCGCACCCGTGCGGCGGGGGACGCCGGATGGAGACTTGCAGTAGCCTGCGCAGTCCGCAAGAGCCAGTAACCCCCAAGTCACCCAACTAGTGAAAGAGGGTACACGCGCAGAACGGCCGTAAAGGTAAAAATACTGCAGTGAAATGAATTATTCCTCAAGCAGAAAACCAAATAATCGCAAAACCGCATATTTAAAATGAATTATTCCATAAAGTTACAGACGTGATACTGCAGTGATTCTTTGGGCTGATCCGCTAGCTAGCCGGAGCCACCCAAATCCCGTCGCCGTCTCGCTTCATCCAATGATCCGTCTCGCGACCGTCGAGCGTCTCGCTGCCTGCTCAAGCCCCGCTCCTCGACGGCCTCTTTCCTCTCCCCTCACATTATCTCCACTGCCGCGGGCGACAACTGCGATGCCAGCTACCCACGCTCGCCGCCAGCAGGGAGCGCGCCGTGCGATTGGGTTCGGCGTGTTCGACGAGCCGCCTGTTAGCGCAGCTGCAGCCGCCCGCGCGGTGGCCATGCGTGCGAGCCGCTCGTCCTCCCGTCGGCCGGCAGTTCTGAAGACCGCATTAACGGTGAGCCGCTACTGCTGTTTCTTGCACAACTTTTTTTTGAACGAAATTTCTTGCACACATTTGCTGTACATGCATAAATGGGCCCCAAATCCTAAGAACAGATGTGCAACTCCCTAATAAGATGGGTATCAAAATTACCTTGGACGATGCTAAATGCACATGGTACTTCAATTTTGCTTGCCTAGTAGGAGCAGAACTCTGGATCGTTATAGTTTATGTAATTCTGGGGACCATATGTTATGCGAAAAGTTATCACGAGTTCCATGATGCATTCTTGATTTTTCTTCAATGTCAATAGCAAACTAGATTTTATTAGGCAAGTTCGAACCTTGTAATAGCAATTCAGAAATAGAACACACAGCTATCCTTGTGACTACAAAGCAAACTTGCCAAAATATACACCAGCCAGACCATTACAACAAGGAAAAGGAAAACAAAGATCTTCTCATTTGACAATATAATTATCTTTGAAGCCCCATAAACACTACAGCTTAAAGTGGAAGCTGTTGCAAAATTCCGCTCTTACCCAAACTGTTGAATGATCTGGACAGATGGTATGTGTTTGACCCTAACAAAATCTTCACCATGTTCTCCCAATCTAACAATAAACGAACTTGGCATGCCCACCAATCTCAGTCTCTGCAATGTAGCAAGGGACTGCAACCCGGTAGGAACTGTCACAAGATTTTCACATAACATGATCCACACTTCCAGGACACATGGCATGGCTCCATCATCAACATCCCATTCCTCCAGTTCCTCAAGCTCAGTTATGATAAATATTTTCAGCTTTGGGAAACCTCGGCAGCAAGATCTCATTACTTTCCCCTCATATGCTTTGTTCAGCTGGAGGAACAGCAGATTTGGCAATTGAGCAAGAACTGAAAGTGGATCTTCTTTCAGTTTTGAGAAGCTCAGGCGCAACTTTTTAAGGCTATGTAGCTGACCAAACCAATCTGGCAAGGTCTGCAATGACCCAGCTAGGTGCAACTTCTGTAGACATGACGATGGGTCGATGGCTTCAGTCCTGCAATACCGAGAGGTTTGATACCATCACCCGCGTAGATGGATAGGTATGATAATTCCTTCAGATTGTTCACTGACGAACATAATTGTTCTGTATCTTCATTGTTTAAGTCCTCTATAGAAAGCTTTTGAAGCTGAGTAAGGCTTTCAATCTCATGAACAACAGTCGTACTTGCTTGCAATCCAGTTATTACCTGGAGCTTGTCAAGCTGGGCAAGTCCCATTGGGACACTGATGCTTTGGCCATCTTGTCTCATCTCTAGATTTCGTAAGTTCCTCAAGCACTTGATTTGAAATGCAATTGTATTTATCTGAGTCTTCCTGATATCAAGAGTTTGCAAGTGATAGAGTTTTTGCAGAGTCCTTGGGAGCTTCTTCAATTTTGTTCCCCTCAGCCCAAGATACCTCAAGTGAAGTAGTCGCCCTATCTCTTTCGGAAGGTTTAGCACATTGCCATCTTCCAAATCCAAAATTCTTACTAGGTCAAATCTTTTTGCATCAATGTTGCTTTTCAATTCAACAGGTTCAGTACTGCTGAACATAAAAATAGAGCGCAATCTTTTCTTGTGTTCTTTGCATAATGATATATGGGATGTCTGCACTGAGATGCGCCGAGCACTAGTACTTGCGCCTTTATCACGACAAATGACAGAAAATTTCCCATTTTCAGACAGCGAGATGGCAAGATCATGAAGAAGATCATGAACTCTGCATGCTTTTACTCTCCCACTGCTGCTAGCGACCGCCACTTCTATCATGCTTCTATTAATGAGCTCCATGAGGTACTTCTCTGCAGTTGTTTCAAGTGTCTCATCATCTTTCTCTTGCACAAACCCTTCAGCAATCCACAGTCGAACCAGCTTCTTTCGGGAGATCTCTGAATGATATGGGATGACAGATAGCAGCAGAAAACATGGTTTCAAAGGGTGTGGGAGGTCCTTGTAGCTTAAGAGGAGTGCCTGTTGAACTCTAGTTTCACCATTGCTTAGATCCTTCTGGATTCTTGCCAGGACACACCTCCATTCGATTTCTGATCTTTCTTTCCTGGACATCATGCTCCCTGCAGCAACAATAGCAAGGGGCAAACCAACACACTTCTTCACAATGTCCTTTGTGATTTCCTTCAGATCATCAGGGCATATCCCATCTTGCAAGAATGCCTTTTTGCAGAACAAACTCCAGGAATCTTCAAATGGCAATGGATTAAGCTGATGAAGGTTGCTCTTTGCATCAACAATTGACTCGACCACGACAGCTTTACGGGTCGTTACAAGGACCCGGCTCCTGCTGCTATTTCTGGGCAGTACCAGCTTAATCACATCCCAGAGCCCTGTATCCCACACATCATCCAACACTAGCAGAAACCGCTTACCATCAAGGCCACTCAAGAGCAGTTCTTGGAGTTGCGGCCTACTGAGGTAGCTTGCCTCAGCAGAGGGAATCCTTATCAGCCCCTTGGCCATCTCGCGGAGGACACTGAGCAGCTCCATCGTGTTAGACACATAGACCCAAGAACTACGGTCGAACTGCTTCTTCACATCCGGGTGATTGTACACTTTCTTGGCAAGCGTGGTCTTTCCAGCGCCACCCATGGCAAGCAAGGATGTGATGCTTAGCTCTGAGCCTCCACCTAACACATACTGAAGAACTGTTTGTAGGTCTTCATGGTGGCCTACAGTATCTCTGTCGTGAACAAGAGGAGACGAAGCAAAGATGCCACGGATCTGTTTCTCACCACTAGTCTCTTCAGGCCTTTGGACTGCGTACTCTAACCGACGGCGAGAGATGTCGCTCAACTGGTTCCTGATGCGCCTGATCCGAGCCCCAACTTTGGTCCGTACTCTGCTCGTGGAGGAAGAGCTGCATGATGTGGAGCTCATCGCGGAGCCAGCGAACATCCCGGCCCGTGGCGATGAGGCGCTGGCCCTGGTCGGCTACTCCGGTGGTAAGCAGGGATGCTATGCCATGGATCAGGGAAGCAAGGATGGTTTCTGCCATGGGAATATCTTTGGTTTTCCGAGTTGTTGGACAGACGATAGCCAGTCCAGCTTTTTGCTTAGTCTCAGAAAAGTCAAATGTCAGCTGGCAGCTCTGTAGTATACTGTATATTTGATTTGAGCAGATATTTCCCACTTGTTTATGCTATGCCAAACGATTTCTAAGCCTAACGGTAATTACTTCTTCAATGCTCCATACATTGATTATGTTCCCTGAACTGGTGCGTGTTTCTTCAGGAAAATATACCACCATAGCTACTTGGCCTGCCACTGTGCCACAGCTGATAGCTCAAGGTGAATAACAGCTTTCTACGCCAAAGGCCCGGATTTACCAACAGGTAAACAGGAAGCATTACTGGCGTTAGAAGATATCTATCTGCAGCAGCTTTGGTATGAGGCAATGTTTGATTGTGAGAGGCAAATAGATAGGATCAACACATGTTCCATCATAAAGCAACGATGTATTTGGAAACTAGATTTTTTTTTTCTTTTTTAGGTTCGGGAGTTATCTTTGTTTCATGTGTATAGTTTATGGGCCTTTTGATTGGGCTACCAAGCCCAACTGCACAGCAGCACACAGAATGCTTCACCATCCTGCTGGGCCGGCCAAATCTGGAACTCAAACATTACACTTTCAATAACGTGAAATTCAAAACCTATATGGCTGTATGGTGCACTTGCTCTGACTTCAGCTCTCTGGCTGGCCTGTGACTCCGCCTCCATCGAGTTGTGAACTTGCGATCATGAATTGGTTATAGGCTTATAGGCTTGGCTAAACCTAAATCAGTGCAAATGGCGATCTGGAAACACTTGGTATTTACCAGGCACGAAAAAATTCCTAGCCTCGCCTTGTATGCGTGTATAATGAAATCAAAATTTCCCTAGCCTTACCACCAAGTCACAGCTCAAGAATTATGAAATTAACATTACTCTTCTCGTGCATGTATGCATTTTTCGGATCTACTTGAAGAATCAAAATCATCAGAAGCTACAAAAGTTATGCGCACAACTTTTGGGCCTTGTTTAGATGCCAAATTTCACTCCCAAATTTGCTACAAAAAAGAAGATTCTCCATCACATCAAAATGTCATAACATGCATAGAGTTCTAAATGTAGATGACATAACATGTATGGAGTACTAAATGTAGATGAAATCAAAAACTAATTATACAGTTTTGTTGTGCTCTGCGAGACGAATATTTTGAGCCTAATTAATCAATTTTTGGACAATTTTTCACAAATACAAACGAAATGATACAGTGGCGCAATGATTACGAAGTGACATTATACTCCCAAATTCACCCTCCCAATTCTAACATCTAAACAAGGCCTTGCTCTGGCATGTCACAAGCCGGTCCGAAATCTCGCATCTGCCAGTCAGTCAGTCAGTCACCAATCAATCATACTCCGTATACTGCAAAGCCAGCCAACCATTCGAGTACAGGGTCCTTAATCACAGCGAGTCAGCAGCAGCAAAACAAACAGGCAAACAGGACAACGGCACCATTTTGGTGGGTGATGGCTCATCGATCGCAGTCGATCGGCGATCGCAGAATCCTGCCTGCTACTGTAGGTATGAGCGATCGCCCTTTCTGACTTTCCGTGCAGTCCGACGGATTCGCAGGTCTGCGAGGCTGCGAGACACCGTTGCCTGCCAACGACCGGATGCATTGCTCTCCTAGGCACGGAGGCGACAGGCCTGCCGGCGGCATGCATGCCACCGCACCACCGCCGACCCGACTGCGCCGCTGTTCGTCCTACGTAATACAACACGCGTCGAGTTAGAGCAACTCCAGCAAGGCCCTCTACTCCAAAATTTAAAAGCTTAGAGTAAAAACACAACTCCAGCAACGTTTTTAAATGGACCTGCATTTTACATGAGCGTCCAAATCTCCCCACCAAGCCTCCATTTTTAGAGGCCTTCCATTTCCCCCTCCAACAATGAGCCCACGGTTTCTCTGTCTTTTTTTTCTTTTTCCTCCCATCGCAAAACCGTCTGTCCGTATTCTTCCGCCTGCCGCCTCCGCCGCCGATGCTGCCCGCGCCGCCGCGCCAGCCGCCCTACCACCACCAGGCCGCGCCGCAGGCCTTCCTCCCCTCGGTGCAGGCCGCGGCGCCGCCGCCGCTCCTCGCGCTACCGTACCACGCCATGGTGCCCAGCGGCGCCGCCGCGCCGTGGCTCGCAAGGTCCGGGTCCGAGACGCCGCGGCTCGACGACTTCGGCCTCGGCGGCCTCGGCATCGACGCTTCCTCCTGTCGGCGTTCCACGCCGTCGGCCTCGGCGACCTGCTGGATCTCGGGGGGGCGGTGTTGCGGGGCGGGGCCGAGGTCGAGCTCGCAGTCGCGGGCGCGCAGTCGACGCCCTTCCAGGCCAGCAACACCTCCCGCGGGCGCGCCGCGCCGAACGGGTCCGGCTTGATCTGCTCCCTCTTCGCCTCCAGCAGCGGCGGCGGCTGCAGCTGCGTCGCGGGCTGCTCCTGCTCCCACTCCTCGCGCTCGACCTCGTCGGCCCACGAGAAGCCGAACCGCGTCGTCGGCTTGGCACCGGCGCCGTTCTCCATCTCTGCCTCCCCTTGCTTGGAAAGAATGGGTTTGGTGGGGTCCACGTGAAAAATAATAGAGGTTTAAATTGAGTTTGTTGCTGGAGTTGAGATCAAGTTTTAAGCCTCTATTTTTTAAGGATGGGCCTGTAAACGAGGTTTAGAGGTCTCAATTTGTAGGCTCTTGCTGGAGTTGCTCTTAACGGCCTGCTCCCGGGTCCCGGCGCAGCAGATTATTGGTGTTCATCCGGCGGGGGCCGCCGGCCTGCCCACGCATGGCGGCATGGTAATTGGTGTTCATCCGGCCGGGGCCGCCGGGCTGCTCCCTGTCCCTGAGAGACCCTGACTCCTGAGCGCGCCAATGACCAGCGGCAGGAAGAGGCGGGTGGGTGCAATGCAACGGGACGTGCGGCGGGCTCGACGTACGCGTGCGTGCGCATAGGTCAAATCGCGATCGCCGGAGGCCCCCCAGTGCCGGCATCCAGTGCGACACACCGGCGGCGGCGGCGCCCGAGGACCACGACCTGACGACCACCGGCGCGCAGGGGCCGTGAACCTGCCCGCGCTCCTGCCGGGTCCTGGCCGCTGCGATGGTGTTTGTGTTTGTATCGCGATAATGCGGTGTGCTCAAAAGCGATCCATGCGATGCTTTTGAGCTTCTGTCCTTGGCCGCTTCCGTAGCGGACGTGTACCGCGAGATGCCGCGGCGCCGTGGGCTTGATCGAATGCGTGTGGAGTTGATGGAGCCGCACCGGCGGGGACACCGACTCCGGTCAGCCAGTGCCAAAATGCTGTACTACGCACGAGTGAAAGTGAATCATGTTCATGTACTACACGCCTACAGCTTCAGTCGTGCAGTACAGGTTGCGAGTGGCACAGTGACGGACCACTCACCCCTGCCATGGGGGCAACCTCCAATCTCGATGTCTGTCCAACCATTGTCAATTCTGTTTTTCATTTTCGCCTCTTTGCGTACAGGGTATCCCGAACAGACTCTATGCTTTGTTTAAGGAAGTTCAACACACTCCTCTCTAGTACTGCATTATCTTATCGCAGTGATATGAAGGGTCATCCCCATACCAAATTAACACAGTTCACTTTAACTTCCTACATAAACGATGGTCCTTGACTGCCTTCCTTTCTCAAAACTTCCATATTCAGATTCTACTCCTATGTCATCTATCTAGGCTCCTCCTCTCCTCCATATAGAGGACGCTTATGATAAGCTAATTTATTTGTATATTACGATAGATTAAAACATCATACTGTATATATATTAAAAATGAAGAGAATACAACACTAACCCTGCTTGGCTTCTTGCAATTAACTTGTGACATGCGTGACGAACGCGTACTGCGAGATGTGTTCAGACTTGCAGGGACTGAAGAGCAGCTTGAATGCGTGACTTGATGGCATCGCAGTGGTGTGATAAAAGTGTCGCAGGCAATTGCCGCGGGGGTGCGGAGACATGGCACATTCCTCTGCTATCATAAAGCTATCATTGCACCCCAACCATTTCACGCTTGACGTTCGTACTCCTGTAGAGTCTAGTAGTCGTGTGCGTGATAGGACTTGACATGGAGGGGCAAATCCGGTTCTTTTCATTCCATGGAACTACTGTACCTGTTTGTGATGGAATTGTCTGCATGAATGTATAATCTACTAGCTGATTACGTAATTGAACTGTCACGCTGTGAAATGTGAAGCCTATGGGCCATGGAGAATGGTACTAGTCGTCCTTCCAAATTGGAGATGGTCAGATGGATAAGAGAAAGAAACAGAGGCAGCAGGAGCCGGTATTTACCACAAAAAAAATTACTTGCCACATTGACAATTAACCACCCTAGCCCTATACACACAACCAACTGACTATTCCACCACATCACGAACCACCCACATTTGTACATCAACCAAAGCTAACTCGCTATAATAACCAACTAAATAATCTTTCCTCGTATGGTCACCGCTGTAACTACCTACACGAACCTAACCATCAGTAGCTGCCCGATCGATCCCACCGTACAACTCCGCCAAGAGCCCTGTCAGTGCGCCGCGCCTACGAGTCGGCGACGAGCGCCGGCGAGCCGGGCGGCCGGAAGATGCCCTGCCCGGTGGCCAGGATGGCCCGGGGTCGAACTCCGCCTTGAGCCGCGCGAAGCGCTCCCACCGCGCGGCGCCGAAGTGCTCCGCCCACTCGTGCTGCGCCTTGTGGTTGGGCAGGTACTGCTTGGCGCCGATGCCGGCCTCCTCGCAGAAGTCGAGGATCCGCTGGTTCTGCTGCGCCAGCGCGTCCAGGCTCTCCGACACGCCGGGCAGCGCCGACCGCAGGAACGCCACCAGGTAGAACACCTCCTCGTCCGGGGTCACCACCGAGCTCCTCGGGTCCCACCTGCGCAAGCACAATCACAGAGCACCCGGTCAGATCAGGTCATTGTCCAGTTCAGAACTTGCAATTGCCACGCAACCTAATCGGAGCTCGAAAGGCTGCAATAGAGAATAAAAGGCGGCGGGTTTTAGCAGGATCCTCTGGTGATTCCGACGATACGGCTTTTTAGGTTGTTGTGATTTGTGAATGTGCTGAGGGAAGCTGAAAGCAACAACGAACAATTGGTGCATCTATCTGGCCACTAACCCCAACCAAAGTAAAGGCGATCGATCGGGTTTCAGCTCAGCATTCAGCAACGCCCCGATTCTGACCGTGCCGTGTAAAGCTGTCGCGGCGCCGGTTTAAAATGGGTGGTCGGCGCCACCAGGCCACGGCTCCGGGCGTTGCATTGCATCCACGGCCACGGCCAACAGAAAAGCCCCTGTCGCGCAAGTGCGCGGTATGTCCGCGGCCATTCAATCAGGCGCCCGGATTCGGCGAACTCAGTTCGGGCAACTAACTAATCCAATCAAAGTAATATAACTGTCTCTTATACACATCTTGCCGGCCTCCTCGCAGAAGTCGAGGATCCGCTGGTTCTGCTGCGCCAGCGCGTCCAGGCTCTCCGACACGCCGGGCAGCGCCGACCGCAGGAACGCCACCAGGTAGAACACCTCCTCGTCCGGGGTCACCACCGAGCTCCTCGGGTCCCACCTGCGCAAGCACAATCACAGAGCACCCGGTCAGATCAGGTCATTGTCCAGTTCAGAACTTGCAATTGCCACGCAACCTAATCGGAGCTCGAAAGGCTGCAATAGAGAATAGAAAGGCGGCGGGTTTTAGCAGGATCCTCTGGTGATTCCGACGATACGGCTTTTTAGGTTGTTGTGATTTGTGAATGTGCTGAGGGAAGCTGAAAGCAACAACGAACAATTGGTGCATCTATCTGGCCACTAACCCCAACCAAAGTAAAGGCGATCGATCGGGTTTCAGCTCAGCATTCAGCAACGCCCCGATTCTGACCGTGCCGTGTAAAGCTGCCGCGGCGCCGGTTTAAAATGGGTGGTCGGCGCCACCAGGCCACGGCTCCGGGCGTTGCATTGCATCCACGGCCACGGCCAACAGAAAAGCCCCTGTCGCGCAAGTGCGCGGTATGTCCGCGGCCATTCAATCAGGCGCCCGGATTCGGCGAACTCAGTTCGGGCAACTAACTAATCCGCAGCGATCGGCAGGTGATTGTGTGCGTGGCACCAATCATATGGCGCACTCGATCGCAACAGCCAGCGAGGCCAGGCGAGCCGCGCGCCACCTGCGCTGCGCGTGCGCTACCGCCCCCCTTCATGTCATGTGACCGCAGGGCGGCGCCGCCGGACGGCGCTGGGACGTGGCGGCAGCGGGGCTCGATCATGTGCTGTCCCCGTGCCGTGTCTCGTGAGCTGCATGTGGTGATGGGATGGAAGGCTGGTTCGTTCGTTGGAAGCGCGGGCGGGGGCGGAGGGCGGCGGCGCGCACGCGGAGGGCGGCAGCCAGCGAGGCAGCCAGGCAGCTACGGCTACTAGATGCGATGCGATGCGTTGCCAAGTTGTCTTCGTATAATGGAGGGGTTGACTTACTTGTGCTTGTTCATGGGGTAGATGAGGATGGGGCCGCCGGCGCCGGCGGTGCGGCCGCCGAGGATGCCACGGAAGACGCCTTTGTCGAACTCCTCGATGCGGGACGCCGGCACGAAGAGGTTGAGCCACGGGTGCGGCACCTCCCACATGCCCTTGGCGCGCAGCTTGAGCTCCGCCTTGTGCACGCGGTCCAGGAAGTCCACGTACGGCAGGTCCGTCGTGAACACCGTGCCCGGGAGGAAGTTGAGCTCGCCCAGCAGCGCGTCCACGTCCTGATGGAGAACAAAAATAATAATAATTTCCTTAGCTTGCTTTTGCCTTGCTGCGATTGCAGGGACTAAAATATTTGCTTTGCCGACGGAACAAGATCTAGGAGCAATTCAGGATCCTCTTTTCTATGGTGATCCGCACACGCATGTGACTGCCATCACACTATCATCATCTGGGGCTCAATTATCAATCAAAGTAATATAACTGTCTCTTATACACATCTTGCCGGCCTCCTCGCAGAAGTCGAGGATCCGCTGGTTCTGCTGCGCCAGCGCGTCCAGGCTCTCCGACACGCCGGGCAGCGCCGACCGCAGGAACGCCACCAGGTAGAACACCTCCTCGTCCGGGGTCACCACCGAGCTCCTCGGGTCCCACCTGCGCAAGCACAATCACAGAGCACCCGGTCAGATCAGGTCATTGTCCAGTTCAGAACTTGCAATTGCCACGCAACCTAATCGGAGCTCGAAAGGCTGCAATAGAGAATAGAAAGGCGGCGGGTTTTAGCAGGATCCTCTGGTGATTCCGACGATACGGCTTTTTAGGTTGTTGTGATTTGTGAATGTGCTGAGGGAAGCTGAAAGCAACAACGAACAATTGGTGCATCTATCTGGCCACTAACCCCAACCAAAGTAAAGGCGATCGATCGGGTTTCAGCTCAGCATTCAGCAACGCCCCGATTCTGACCGTGCCGTGTAAAGCTGTCGCGGCGCCGGTTTAAAATGGGTGGTCGGCGCCACCAGGCCACGGCTCCGGGCGTTGCATTGCATCCACGGCCACGGCCAACAGAAAAGCCCCTGTCGCGCAAGTGCGCGGTATGTCCGCGGCCATTCAATCAGGCGCCCGGATTCGGCGAACTCAGTTCGGGCAACTAACTAATCCGCAGCGATCGGCAGGTGATTGTGTGCGTGGCACCAATCATATGGCGCACTCGATCGCAACAGCCAGCGAGGCCAGGCGAGCCGCGCGCCACCTGCGCTGCGCGTGCGCTACCGCCCCCCTTCATGTCATGTGACCGCAGGGCGGCGCCGCCGGACGGCGCTGGGACGTGGCGGCAGCGGGGCTCGATCATGTGCTGTCCCCGTGCCGTGTCTCGTGAGCTGCATGTGGTGATGGGATGGAAGGCTGGTTCGTTCGTTGGAAGCGCGGGCGGGGGCGGAGGGCGGCGGCGCGCACGCGGAGGGCGGCAGCCAGCGAGGCAGCCAGGCAGCTACGGCTACTAGATGCGATGCGATGCGTTGCCAAGTTGTCTTCGTATAATGGAGGGGTTGACTTACTTGTGCTTGTTCATGGGGTAGATGAGGATGGGGCCGCCGGCGCCGGCGGTGCGGCCGCCGAGGATGCCACGGAAGACGCCTTTGTCGAACTCCTCGATGCGGGACGCCGGCACGAAGAGGTTGAGCCACGGGTGCGGCACCTCCCACATGCCCTTGGCGCGCAGCTTGAGCTCCGCCTTGTGCACGCGGTCCAGGAAGTCCACGTACGGCAGGTCCGTCGTGAACACCGTGCCCGGGAGGAAGTTGAGCTCGCCCAGCAGCGCGTCCACGTCCTGATGGAGGAGAAAAAAAAATGAATTTCGCCGGCTATAACTAACTGAAAACATGGCTCCAATGATTGGCTCGCCGCCCTAAATGGGGCGGTTTGTTATCCGGCATTATTTCATTTGCAAGCCAAAAACCGAGTCAAGTATTGTACTAGTGTTAAAGAAAGGCGGCGGCGGTGGCGGCAATGGACACTGACCTGGTCGACGGAGCCGGCGGTGGCGTCGTCGTAGTTCTTGGTGACCTCGAGGCAGTAGAGCACGCCGGAGTGGTGCTTGAGCGAGCTGAGCTTCACCGGGTTCTGCGGCGAGAAGAAGGAGGACCGCCAGTTGTTGATGAGGCCCTCGGCGGCGACGACGAACCCCTCCACGTAGTCGAACCGGCGTACGCCGGCGCCGAGGGAGATGAGGCGCTCCTGGTCCGCCGTGAACTCGGTGAAGTTGGAGTAGAGCGCCCGGATCCACCGAACCTGCAACCACCACCAACCACGCATTCCGCCCGTTAATTAAGCAGCTAGATGGCTTAATTCCTTCTCCTTAGATTGCATCAAATTCCGATTAATTAGCAAGGGGGTTAGCCGATGGTACGTTCGCTAAGCACGGAGGGGAATAAAATCTTGCGAAAGATCCCACGAGCTAAACAAAAACCCGACGAGGCGACGGCGACGGCGATCGGTCAGCAGATCGAGCAAGTTGATCGATCGAAGACGCGAGGACCCACTGATTGCCATCAACCCAACCCAACCCAGCCCTGCACGCAGGACCACCTGACCGGACGCATAAACTATTCCGGCAGGGCTCTGACGAACAGTGTAACCAACAAGAAGACTGTTGCGAGCTTTCCGGCTGCCGAAGCAAGCCGGAGGAGCCAAAGCCAGATCGAGGCGTACGTGTCGTACTGCCACCGTGGTGGTGGTGGTGCCCCGGGCCTCCTTCCTGCTCGATCAGGTCGGCTACAGTGATAACTGATAAGCAACACGTACGCGTGTTCGTGTGGGGGTGGGGGCTTTTCATCAATTCGGACGCTGCACATGTGGCATCCGTTTCCGCCTAGCAAAGGCGTTGGCGGCCGGCAGAGGCGCTTTCATTCACTCCCCCGCGCGCGCGGATGAGCGGCGCGGTCGCCACTTGCATGGCCGGTGTGCCCGAGCTCCCTGCCGGGTCGGTCATTAGTTGGAAAGCGAGGCCGGTGACGCACACGCGCAGCGCGCCCCGGGGCCGGACGACTGGTGGGTGAC
The DNA here is from genome assembly GCA_900205405.1 of Echinochloa crus-galli. Classification (NCBI taxonomy): domain Eukaryota; kingdom Viridiplantae; phylum Streptophyta; class Magnoliopsida; order Poales; family Poaceae; genus Echinochloa; species Echinochloa crus-galli. The sequence goes on from OAMR01000974.1 coordinate 308,650, forward strand.
GCCGCATGAGACACGAGTCACGAGAGGGAAAGTGGACGCGCGCGAGAGACGAATAGATGATGATGCTAGTAGCTCCGTGAACCCGTGTGCCTCCATCCGTTCCTCTCGAATTGACAACGGCGACGGGCTAAACAAATGGAGCTGCTGTACACTGGCAGTGGTATGTAATCAACTGGTGAATAGTGCTAGCGATAAAGAAAGAATGAATTGATGAAGGTGACCAGACCAGAGGGACTGAGCGAGGGAGGGAGGAGAATGTCGTTGCGGTTGTTACCCTCTGGGGAGCACGCTCGAGGGCGATGCGCGCCCGCGTGATGATGCCGAACTGGCCGAGCCCGCCGAGCGCGCCGAAGAAGAGCTCCGGGTTCTCCGTCTCCAAGCAGGTCACCACCTCACCCTTCCCTGCAAGCACGTACACGTGCGTCAGTCGAGCGATCCAGAGCCGGCCACTTGCATGTACTTGCTGGCCAGGCCGCGGAACGCGCGCTCCGGGTAGCCAGCCAGGGACGTACAGGAAGGAAAGCAAGCAAGCCAGCTTGGGGATTAGCTAAAAACGGCTAGCTAGCTCCATACCCGTGACGACGTCGAGCTCGTAGACATTGCTGATCTGCGGCCCGTGGTGGAAGGCCTGGCCGCTGATGCCGGCGTTGGAGAGGGTGCCGCCCACGGAGAGGTAGAGGTAGTCCGTCCACGACCGCGGCGCGAGCCCGCCGTGGGAGAGCGTCCAGTTGAGCACGTCGATCCACAGCTCGCCGCCCCACACGTCCACGTAGTGCCCGCCCAGCGCCGGCGAGTAGGCCGGCAATGCCCGGGCCCCGGCCCGCGCCCGCGCCGCGGCGCCGGGACCGTGGCTCATGTCCACCACCACCCCGCCGGGGGCCTGCGCCTGCCCGCTGATGGAGTGGCCGTGGCCACGCGCCGAGACGCGGAACCCGCGCGCCGACCCGTGCGCGGCGCGGACCAGCGCCGCGACGTCGCCGGCGGAGCGGGGCTGGAACACCGCCAGGGGCGGCGCCGCGGCGCGGGCGAGGCCGCCGAAGTCGCGGGACGCCTCGAGGACGTCGGACGCGTCGGGAGCGAGGAAGATAGGAGAGAGAGAAGGGAGTGACGCTGTGCCGAGGGGAGGGAACAGAGAACACGGACGGGGGCCGCGAATAAACAACTCCGGATGCGCGTCATGGCTCATGCGCATCCCGCGCACAGGCTTGCCGCCCAATTTTCTTTAGCAGACCCGGCTAGTGGGGTACTTGGACGGCGCGCTTAGCTGGGCAGAATCCTGCGCCCGCCGGATGAGGATCTCTCCGGTTCGGACACTACAAATTCTGCACGTACCACTGCATGCGACAATTTCATCAAAAGATACATGGACGGGGAACTTTAATTTACCGCGTAAGAATATATCGTAGTGACTTTTTTTTTGCACGATAAAAGTGCGCTTCTGGAAGCTGTGACGAAATTCTCGTCCTGTAAGGGGCGTTTCAGGCCTTGTTTAGTTCCAAAAAAATTCACTATGCAAAAGAAGATTTCCCGTCATATTAAAATGTCATAACACGCATGGAGTACTAAATGTAGATGAAATCAAAAACTAATTGCATAGTTTTGTTGTACTATGCGAGACGAACATTTTGAGCCTAATTAATTAATTTTTGGACAATTTTTCGCACATACAAACGAAATGGTACAGTGACGCAATGATTACGATGTGACATCATACTTCCAAATTCACACCCCTAATTTCAACATCTAAACAAGGCCTCAATCTGAAGATAAGACAGGCGTAACGACATTACTTGTGCTAATTGACTTGACCGTGGAAGACCAAGCAGGCAGAGTCCAGAGCCCTTGGCTAAGCATATATTAACCCACCCGCATTATTGCTTTCACGCCGTGTTGGTTCCTGGTGATTACAGGTACTACGTTTGTTTCCTGCAGCCATGTGCTAGCCGTGGAACTTTTGGGGTGTGGGGAGCCCTGTTTTTTAAGGCGGAGGAAGGAAGGAATTCCCAGCGCCGAGGGAGACGGTTGCGATCAGCACTCAACCAAAAGAGAGATCCTTCGCCCCGCTTCCGTATCTTGACCAACTTTTCAGGGCCTGCGTCCGCCCTCATCTCGCCGGAGGCATGCAGATGGGGAGAATCCACGGCTCGCATTTACGTATCTCTGATCTGCCACCTCTCACCTACGGAGTACTCCGTAGTCACCTACTAAATAAAGTGCCCGTGGTACGCACGCCAAATCCTCCGCTTTCCTGACGAGGATGCAGGCATTTCTTCGAAACTTTACCGAAGTACGTGCTACTACTGCTACCCAAATCTTCAGCGAAGAACGGGCAATATAACTTGCTGTGTTTAGGCCAGTCTCAGTGCAACGTTTCATCGCACAGTTACCTGAACCAGAAACTAGGTAACTGTGCCAAATGAGTTTCATGGTGATGAAACTCCTCTCACATCCCATGAAACTCTCCACTCTCTCCTCTGCCACATCAGCACATTAAATGCCATGAAACCCCCATGAAACTCCCACTGAGACTGGCCTTAGTTCCACCAAAAACCCAAAATTCTCTCTCTAAACTTCACTATCCACCCATCACATCAAATCTCTCTTCATACATGGAACACTAAACATGAGTAAATAAAAAAACTAAGTATATAGTTTTGATGTACACGACGAGGCGAATCTTTTGAGTCTAGTCAGGTCATGATAGGACAATATTTACCACAAACAAACGAAAAGTGCTACAGTGCGCTACAGTGTCCGATGTGACATTTTCACCAAACTTTCTCTTGTACTGGCCTTGTTTAGATGTTGAAGTTGGGGGTGTGAATTTGGGAGAATGATGTCACTTCGTAATCATTGCGCACTGTATCATTTCGTTTGTATGTGCGAAAAATTGTCCAAAAATTGATTAATTAGGCTCAAAATGTTCGTCTCGCAGAGTACAACAAAACTATGCAATTAGTTTTTGATTTTATCTACATTTAATACTCCATGCATATTATGACATTTTGATGTGACGGGGAATCTTCTTTTTGCATAGTAAATTTGGAAGTTACTTTTTTTCTAAACAAGGCCGTAACTAAACAGACCCACTGTACAACGGTCAGCATATCTCGGGTTCACCGCTAGCTGGGTCTCTCCTTTTCGTCCACAGTGACCTAGTACATGATGCTGCCCTAGCAATAGCTAGCACTAGGAACCGGCAGACCGATCGGGCTAGCTCATTTCGAGGAAATCACCAAAGTGTCGTCTCCTGGCGCAGGGATCGACGATCGCACAGGATCACGCGAAGATTTGCCTCTTTCTCACTTTCTGCTCGCGTCACTGGCGGTCCTCCGGCCATCGGTTTCGCGAGGCGCGGGGATGCGTGGTTTTCGTCTGAACGAGGCGCGATGAGGTGAATCTTAGCCGCCGGCGGGCGGCGGCCCGCCAGGGTGAGGCCGGGCGTGCCATGCAAGTCATGTGACGGAGACAAGACATGGTGGCGGGCTTGGATATTCTTTCCACGACTTGACCAAGGGGAAGGCCGGCCGCTCGATCGACCCGAGAGCATATCGATCGCGTACGCTTCCTGCTTTTTTCTACCCCACAGGCGATCGGAATCTGGGGTCGTCGTTCATAGCGATGGCGTCAGAGCAGTATCATCCATGGATCATGGCGAGCGATTCATCATGGCACGCGCGCGCGCACGAGCTGACGACCGTGAGACATGTGTGCCGCATGCACGCACAATCGCGGCAAAGCGTGAGAGAGGCAATCTTACCTACCTGGGCAGCGACTAGCTAGCGAGCGGGCCCGAGCACGACGACTGCTCGGTTGGCGTGGCGCTCGTGCTGGATTTTCAAGGCTTGAGCTTGACGAGCATGTGATCTCAGCCGCAAGTCGCCGTAGTAGTGTTAACGTCAAACGTGTGACGCGCGTACATTTCGCCGGGATCCATCGACGTTATTAGTTTGCGCTGGAGTATAGTGTTAACTCACGCCGCGGTCAAGCCCGACACACCTCACGCCCCGGTCATAGTCGTGGTGGCGCACCGGACACAGCTGCAATACAAAGCATGAGATTGCCGTGCTGCTTCTCTCTGCCTGCCGCTCTCAGCCCACGCACGGACGGAGACCCGTCACCACATACATCCCCGTACGCTCGTCGTCCTGCCACGCATGCATCACTGTCGCCCAGGCCGGCGTGCATCATGCCATCGGTCGAGTCGACCCGATCTCCTACTAATTCACCGCCACGCATGCACATGCATGCATGCATTCTCGTTCTCGATCCATCCCCCGACAGAGCCGAGATGATCGACCGACCCCGAGCGAGATTATTCTGCCCCCGAACAACCGTACTCCGTGGTCCAGACGTACGCCTACGTCCGGCCGGGCCCCGCCGGAGTTAAAGCGCTTTGCGAGGCCAGGCCGCCGGGGCCGGGGCGATCCCCTACCGGATTCGCCGTCGAGATCTTCACCTTCCCTCCGCGATCCGGCCGGCGCCGGATCGACGAATCGCTCGCTCCCTCGCTCGCTCGCCATGGGCGCGTGCACATGACGATGCGTTCTGCCGGGTACATGCGCCGGCCGGCTTGCTTGCGTGCGTGTCGTCCCGATCCTGCCGGCATGTGCCATGGAGTATGCAACCATGCAACTACGCAAGCACCCCGTGTTTACTCCAAGCCTTCTTACTTTGCTTGCATTCAAATCAAGGGCACACGTAGTACTACGCCGGCAGTGTGCGTACAAGTCTTAATGGAGGTCCCCCGGGTACCGAATCCGGGAGATACACCGCTGCCGCGCGCGTCAGCCAGCCCGAGAACGCCACGTAAGACGCCAGGCAGTAATGGCTATGATGGCTTAGCTACCTAGCTGCACGGCTGCACGTACGGAGTACTATACTGCCATTTTGTTTTCTTTTTTTTACATCGTCGATCGCTGCTGCATTGCATACGACGAGACGAGGACGATCGATGTCGGTGACCACTGACCACGCACGCCGGCCGGGCGTCCATGTTGCCGGAGGTGCCGTGGCGCTGTCTGGCACAATTATGTATCACGGGACAGGGAGACGGATCGGAGGGGCGGTCCTGCCACTCCTCCTGTTCTGCCGGTACAGAAATTCCATGGCCCGGCCAATAGGTTTGCTCGAACAGCACACTGGACACGAGTAAAAGGCCTGTTGCTTCGTAAAGCTAGGCACTGCGTGTGGTAGACACCACACACGGTTTTGGTTCGTGCATGGTCCTTGAGATGTTTGGCTTTTGTCGGCACTCTGCTCGCCCCGAAACGTTTAAAATGTGGGGTCGGTTAGCAATTACTCGTAGTCTAGGTCCCCGCTAAAACAAAAAGGAAAAAAAAATCCTTCCGGTTAGTACAAAATCTAGTGGTACTCCTTCCATTCTGAAAAAACTGACGTTTAGGACAGCGACACGGTCTCCAAAACACAACTTTGACCTCTTGTTATTATAAAAATATTTATCAAAGAGTGATATATGTATACTTTTATGAAAGTATTTTTCAAGACAAATATATTCATATAGTTTTCACATTTGCAAACTCAACAACTTAAAAGTTATTGATGATTTATATTCCCAATGTTTGACCCAAACCTTGTCCTAAACGTCAGTTTTTTCAGAACGGAGGGAGTACATGAGGATTCGAGTAAGATCTAGTAATCGATATTTAGTTTTGGACAAATCAAAACATTAACTAATCTAGTTAGTTTTATTAAATTTACCACAAACGATTTATATACGTCCTACAAAAAGTGCATTTGTAAAATGTTTAGGTCATATGAGTTGTAAATCTGAAATCATAAGAAATGACCCTTATGCTCATAATAAAAGCAATTAACCAACCAAATATTGATAGACCAGACCTCGTAGAGACTAAAAAAGTCACAAAATTAAATGTGTAGTGCATGCACCTTGAAATGAAAAAATGCATCTAGAAAATGAAAAAAAACCGTGAATTGAACGTGCATGTGTCTTGGTAAAGAAAAACTTAATTATTGGATACATAAGGAATTAAACCTAGGTTACCAAAAGCTACATACTATATATTTTTTTGGGACAAATTTTGAATGCTAAAAATACATTCTTTGTGGCACAAAAAGATTACTTATTTGGCATTATTGTTGATATATTTTTTGAAAACTTGATCAAAATTAGAGTAGTTTGGTTTAATGCAAAACTGAATTCAGCAGTAATTGGTAAAGGGAATATTAAGCTAGGATCGAGCACTTACTGCAGCGCGCTAACTTGAATACCAATCCGTGCAAAGGGGTACGGTTCGTCAGAAAACACGTGACCGGTGAGATGATCAACCATTTTGTTTGAGAAGTTGCATGCGGCCACTGCGCTGCGAATGTCGGCATGAGGTCATGAGACGGACGGACGGATGGGCGGATGCAGAAATGCATGGTTTCGTCACATGCGCATCCTCGTGTTTGTCCGGTCCGCACAAGCGGGCGAGCGGTGCAGTTTTCTTGCTGCCGTAACGCCGATCTCTTGCCCGAACCCTCCGCCAACGACGTCACACGCACGTACGTATGGCAACCAGATGATGCATATCTCAACCATAAAATCCTTGGGTGACGTGATACACGCGTTTATCTGGCGCATCGGGCATCATCTCATTCCCACTGCACGTTACCTGCCTCTGGCTGCGTACCAACGTGCAGCTGCTGTGCTTTGATTCGTGCCCGTCGGGTCCGGACGAACGTAAGATGTCATATGCCAATCCACGGACGAGTATATATCATCGCTAGCTGCATGGTACATCGGCGTTTCTTGCATCCAGCTTGCGTGCATGCACCGTACCTAAAAAATTTAGCCACGCGGCCATGCTGCCGTTTTCCCAACGTATATCGTGGCTAGTTAGGAATTATAACAGCGGTTATTAACATGGCACCAGTGTCAATGAACGTGACAATAAAATGCATGCTCTAGCTAGAGGTTATCATGCTAAATTCAGAGTAAAGATGATAGAAAGTGTACCGCTACATGCCAACTAGCACCTCCATGTAGATCGATCAATATCAAACCCGACCTTAATTAATTGCATGCATGCATTCTCGTTCTCGATCCATCCCCCGACAGAGCCGAGATGATCGACCGACCCCGAGCGAGATTATTCTGCCCTCGAACAACCGTACTCCGTGGTCCAGACGTACGCCTACGTCCGGCCGGGCCCCGCCGGAGTTAAAGCGCTTTGCGAGGCCAGGCCGCCGGGGCCGGGGCGATCCCCTACCGGATTCGCCGTC